>JARSSU010018695.1:0-19591 GCA_029619165.1 Eurosta solidaginis
ATCCAGGGAATCAACAATGGATGTCATTTTAACATCAAAATGAGAAATCCACGAACAGATGAGGAAACGAATAAAAAGGTCAGTGCCATGAATTATTATTCGTATCGATTGATGATTCATCAAAACGCTGAAAACCACATTCTGAAATGTATACAATTGTTCCATCAATATATCGTCGACATGTACGCGAATATTGAATCCGAACTGCTCCTATATATTCGATTGAATCAAACTGAGTTGCGTTCTGAAGAGTACATCCATTTACGTGACGCAATCGTTAATGATGGCAACGTCAATGCAAACGAATTGGGAATAATGGTCACATTACCGTTTACATTCACGGGGAGTCCACGGCACATGAATGAATACGCACAAGATGCGATGACATACGTTCGCGGATATGGTTGTCCAGATTTGTTCGTCACCTTTACATGCAATCCAACATGGGATGAAATTAAAGAACTTCTATTAGTTGGGCAAACATCTTCGGACCGCCATGACATTACCGCACGCGTATTTAAACAAAATTTTATGTTTGATGGATGTTATTATCAAGCATAATGTTTTTGGAGAGACACGCTGCTGGATGTATTCCATTGAATGGAAGAAAAGAGGATTGCCACAAGCACATATTTTGGTTTGGTTGATCAACAAAATTATGCCAGATCAAATTGATCAAATCATCTCAGCAAAAATACCAGATAAACACATTGATCCAGGCTTATTCGACGTCGTCACCAAAACTATGATCCATGGCCCATGTGGCGCATTTAACAACAATTCACCATGTATGTCTGATGGGAAATGTACGAAACGATACCCAAGAAAATTGGTTTCTGATATCATCACTGGCAATGACGGATATCCACTGTATCGTCGACGATCAGTTGAGGAAAGTGGCCGATCTGCCGTTGTGAAAATACGAAACATTGATACTGAAGTAGATAATCGTTGGATTTTGCCATATTCACCATTGCTTTCAAAGACCTTCAAAGCACACATTAATGTTGAGATTCAGTGAAGTCGATCAAATACATTCGCAAATATGTCAACAAAGGAAGCGACATGGCAGTCTTCGGAGTAGGGAATGTAGCTGCACCGCTCGATGAAATCAACCAATACCAACATGGACGCTACATAAGCAGCAATGAAGCAGTATGGCGCATCTTATCATTTCAAATCCATGAACGATATCCAACAGTAGTACACTTGGCGGTGCATCTCGAGAATGGATAGCGCGTGTACTTTACAGCAGATAATGTACGTGCAAGAGCATTGGTTCCACCGGCAATAACTTTAACTGCGTTTTACTCATTGTGCCAGGATGATCTTTTTGCTAAGACTTTGCTTTACCCTGAGGTACCGAATCGGTTAAAAAATTTCAACGTCGCAAACAAGGTAAAGCAGTTGAAGGACATCCCAATTTATATTCCAGTGATATCTTGGGTCATCTGTACACTGTTCATCCGAACAATACAGAATGTTTCTATCTAAGATTGCTGTTGATCAATATAGGTGGACCAATAACCTTCCAAGATTTAAGAACAGCCAACGGTCGGCTTTGCGCCACTTATAGCCAAGCTTGCCACGAATTAAATCTTCTTGAGAATGATGCACATTAGAACACTTCACTAGCAGATGCATCGCATACTGCTCGACCACAGCAAATACGCACGCTATTTGCCATAATATTGACAACCTGCTTCCCATCTAATCCAAAAGATCTTTGGGAAAAATACAAGGACAACATGAGTGATGATATTCTACATCGTTTGCGCGCTGCGAATCAAAATCCGGACATTCAATTCACACAAAACGTGTATAATGAGGCATTGATTTTGATTGAAGACATATGTTTGACAATCGCTAACAAGGCACTGGTGCAACTGGGAATGCCTGCTTCAAACCGACCTGCAAACAACCTTTTCGATCGTGATTTGAAACGAGAAACACACTATGATTCTGACGAACTGGGGACATTCGTTAGGACAAATCTTCCAAAGTTGATTCCAGATCAACGCATTGCATATGACAGAATTTTGCGTGCAATCACAGAACAAAGCGGTGGACTGTTTTTCATAGATGCGCCCGGTGGTACAGGCAAGACCTTTCTTCTTTCACTAATTTTGGCAACCATACGATCACAAAATAATATTGCACTGGCTATTGCATCATCTGGGATTGTGGCAACTCTTTTGGATGGTGGCCGAACAGCGCATTCAGCATTGAAACTGCCGTTGAATTTGCAAAACACTGAGGCACCAACATGCAACATCAGCAAAAACTCTGGAATGGGAAAAGTACTCCAAAGGTGCAAATTATCATATGGGATGAATGTACAATGTCTCACAAGAAAGCATTAGAAGCGCTTGATCGTACACTGCGAGATTTGAGAGGAAACAGACGGATTTTCGACAAACACTGCCCATTATACCACGTTCAACACCCGCTGATGAACTTAATGCATGTCTTAAATCATCACTTCTTTGGCGTCATTTACAGAAATTGACTTCGAAAACTAACATGCGTGTACAACTACAAGGGATGCATGGGCTGGAAATTTTTCAAAACAATAATGGATATTGGAAATGGGCGAATGGAAATTGATGCATCTACACAATGTATCACCCTACCAGCAAACTTCTGTAAGATCACAGAAAGCATCGACGATTTGGTGCAAAAAGTTTTCCCAAACATTGCACAAAACTACAAAAACCATCAGTGGCTCAGCACGCGTGCTATATTAGCAGCCAAAAACAACGATGTCAATACCATCAACTTCAACATTCAGCATGGAATACCCAGTAAAACGACAACATATAAGTCCATCGATGCTGTGGTGAATCAAGACGAGGTTGTCAACTTTCCAACGGGATTCTTGAATTCGCTTGATTTGCCAGGCATGTCACCGCACTTTCTTACATTAAAAATTGGTGTACCCATCATTCTTCTTCGACACATAAATCCACCACGACGTTTGCAACGGCACCAGACTCTCAGTCAAGAAAATGATGCACAATGTTATCGAGGCAACAATTTTCACTGGAAATTTCAAAGGTGATCCCGACAGATATGCCATTCGAATTCAAACGTGTACAGTTCCTGGTGCGACTTCGCTTTCGCAATGACTATTAACAAAGCACAAGGACAATCCTTACAAGTATGGATTAAATTTGGATAATCCATGCTTCTCATATGGACAGCTCTATGTGGCTTGCTCACCTGTCGGAAAACCTTCTAATTTATTCGTCTACGCACCAGATGGAAAAACAAAAAATATTGTGTATCCCACAGCACTTCAATAAACATCGAATTGAAACTAAACTTTATAATTTTTTAGAAATAAGCAAAATCAATAAAATGGTTTAAAATGAATTGAGTATTTGTGTACTGATTTTTCTTTAAAATTATTTTTCTTAAATTTATTTTAGTTGTTAGCGTAGCAACGCGCGCCGGGATAGAGTTAGTTAAATATAAATTAATGTTTATAAACAACTTTTGTTATCGTATTATCTACATTAGACTGAACATATTTTGTATGGAAAAAATAAAAGTTTATGAAAAAGCGCTACCGCCCCCTCAAATTATTCCTTTTTATGTAGGTAACTACTTTCCAAACTCTTGGGCAGATAACTTAAGGTTAAGGCGTGACACATTTCCATTGAAAATTCCTAGATCGGGTTTTTTGCTATTTTCGATAGCCATATTGGCAGCCATAATTTCGAAATAGTAAAAGGCTTTGTTTATTTGGGAACCAGCATTAACGCAAGCAAGCAACGCTCTGAAATCCAGCGAAGAATCACTCTTACTAATAAATGCTACTTTGGAAAAGGTACGCAATTGAAAAGAAAAGTTCTCTCTGCAAACGACAATCATGCTCTACAAGTCACTTATCATACTCGTCTTGCTATATGGTGCAGAAGCATGAATCATTACAACATCAGATGAAGCGGCTTTGGGAGTGTTCGAGAGAAAAGTTCTTCGAAATTTACGAACCTCTACGCGTTGGTGATGTCGAGTACCGAAAAAGATTTAATTATGCTCCGACCAAGAAAATATTTTTAACGGAACCCGCCTATGAAAGCAGAGGAAGAGGGCGGCCCCCACCCCGCTGGAGGGACCAGATGGAAAACGATTAAAACTCCCTTGTTGTGATCAATTGGCGCCAGTTGGTGGAGCGTAGAAGCGATTGGCGCGCCTTTTGGACGGATATAACCCTTTATACGGTTGAGCGCCAATTAAGTACAAGTAGAGGACTGTAGTACAGTTCATTTAGTTCCAGTTTTTTGACACTAAGTCTTGTCAAAAGGGGGTGTTTATTAAATGTATTTAGGCTGATTTCATTAGAAATATTCATATTTATAAAAAATAAGGATATAGACTTTCTTAACAATAGTTCAATTGTTCTTCCATAAATGGCTATTTTGAAAGTAAATTACGAAAATGCTTGATTGAAAAATGGGAAGTGCCACGCCCATTTCCAAAAATTGTTTTCCTTTTTCATTTTCTTGCTATAAATTCACGTTAAGTAAAACAGCATATTTAAAAAAAAATAATTTTGGGCATTTTCAAGGGGAATGTGCCACGCCTTAAGCTGGTGTAATCTGTCCAGGAGTTGTGATATTTATTACTTACATACAAAGGAATAAATTTTGGGGGCGGTACAGTCTTTTTGTGGAAAACAAATTTTTAAGACCACTCTAATCTACATACGTATCTTTTGTGATCTTGAGGTATTAGAACTATCTATGTAATTAAGTATTTGTGTTAGTTTTTGTGTGGGTTTCGCCACATGCCTTATACTGGGTGTACGTCATATATAGTACGTGTCGATTTTGTTTTGTTTTTTTTTGTTTTTTTTCTGTGTTCAAATTTATTTGTATACTCAAAAGAAATGCACGCACGAGTTTGTTATATTGCTAAAATGTGTCAAGTAATTGGGTTACTATTTTATATCTTTCGACAGTACATACATAAATATCTTTGTATTTTTGGTTGGTTTTCTTAAGATACCACAAATGTCCATTCTTATCAAAACTATTTTCTTGAAATATTTTTTATCAGCGCATTTTTTTAAAGCAAATGATGTTTGAAGGAAAATACCCAAAATGCTCGAAAATGACAAGAAATATATACCGTCGAGAGGGAGTGGCGTGAACTGAAAATCAAGTTGAATATACTTTTATTTTATTTAAAACATTTCAAAACAATTAAACTGTGCAATATTTGAGTTAAACTTCCAGAGGGAGCCATAAGGTTAGATTTCAAATCCGTTTTTCATTATTTTGTCAAATGTCCTGACTATGGTAATTTTTAATTTGTATTATTTTGCCAAAGTTGACTTTTGAATAAGTGGAAAAAGTTTTAAAATAATTTAGGAGTGAAATAGTCAAGTAAGGCTGATCTTATAGTTGAATTTCACGCGGGATAATTCTGTGGAATACTTTAACCTCTTAGCTCTCGGAGAGATCTTGGATAAAAAATAAAAAAGGAAATTTGCGCCTTAAAAAATGCTACCTATATTTCCTCGTATTAATTCTTTGTTTCCTACAAAGGTTTATTAATGATTAGGCGCTAAACTATCGTACCGGCAATGTTTGTTCAGAACATACAAATAAAATAAGGCACATACAATTGTAGCATACTTCAAGGAGTTTACTATCCTTTTTTATCCTTCGTGGTCCTGAACGTTCTTTGCGCAAACGTTTTCTGTGAGAGCACAGCGCCACTACTGACGTTTTCTCGCACATAATTTTCTAAAACCCCTTTAGTACCTCTTAAATGCTATTTCAGCTAAAAAAAAATTAAACAAAGCATAGTTGGAGTGTTTTTTGTGAGATATCCCAATACGTATATCAATAATTTTAAGTTCGATTGCTAGTTCGAAAGTTGTTACATTTGCAATGCGACATCATAATTTGGTTTGATTGCTTTGTACAACTAATTTTGCTAAAACAATAAATAATGTAACAGTACACACACATCCATACACACATTTATGTTTAGAATCACTTGATTATGAACTAGCTTAGCTGATGGCCTACTGTGTTATCAGAAAATATGTATACATATTTTCTCCCATAGTTTAAGTTTGTTTTAACCTTTTAACTCTACCACACTTGGCGTTACTGGTTCACAGGGACAGACGTGTGAACGAACCTTTAGTTGACAATAAAACTATTTTCATACGTTAAGAAGCTCCACTGCGCCGTTTGCTTCTCATTTGCATGGCCTTACGGGCCTATGCGGCCAAAATTGCTAGAGTACAACAACAAATGCAACCAAACGCACAAGCAATGTCATTTACGATACTTTCACTCAAACTTTTCTATTCGTTCAACAGTTACCAGCGACATCCAGCGACCGATTTAGTATTTATCTGCAAAAGTTGCTGCGATTGGGTTCATTGCGCATATTCGAAGGCTTTGCTTTAAAAATAAAAAATAAATACAATGCCCGATAACCTCCGAAGAGATTTTAGGCCAAGCTTCTCTGTTGTGCGAATATTAAGGCCGTTCGGCGCTGAATAAATTCACACTTTCTTTTATCTTTAAATTATATAAGACATAATTAACGCTAAGGCCACCAGTGATAGGTGAAATACGATCAACAAAGCAAACATATGGCGAACAATGACCTTCCTATCCAGAGTATAACGAAAAGTGTTTGGTATTTATTAAATTTGTGATACTTACCTTGAAATTAGCTACTAATCTATCAATTGAGAATGTACATTAGGGCGGTCCATAGAAAAGTATGTGAACGATTTTTTAAATTCCGGTACCCTATCAGATTTAGTGCCGAAAGGAGGCGGTTAAGGGATCAAAGCTCTGAATACCCTATAAAGGTTCACATGAACCCAATCGAATCAGAAACAAACGCTTTAAGTGATACCTTGAATAAAGTATAATCAATTTATTATTTGATTGGAAAACAAAAGCTTTAAGTCTTAGAGTTTTCTGAGGGTAATCTGAACTTTTACCTCTGCCCAACACGCTTTAGACGTCTCAATCGGGGTCAACAACTTGAATTTTTGGAGTGTTAATAGTAAAATCTGAATTTAATACTTTATTCAATCAGGTCTAAAACTTATATGTTACACCTTTGACCCTGTATTACCGTTTGAAGGGGTGGAATTTACCACTCTAATTGAATTCTCTATTTCATCGTCATCATTAATTGGCGCTAATCACCTAAGCAATTTTAGTCGTTGCCTTGCAAGGCCTATCTGTCAACCCTTCTTATCGATAACTGAGCTTTTATCGCCAAAAGAAGACTTTTTTTTGCAAATCGGCTAATCAAATCAAAGTGGCGGGTTCTTTTCATTCTTCGCTCACACTTTTAGCCTTTTCGTTTTGCTTCCTGGTCAGACTACTTGTTTCAAACAATGTTTTAAAACTATAAGCAGCCACAGGCGAAGCTTGCATGATAAACTATCCATGCCACCTACAATGTATGTATTTCTGCGTTTAACTCAGGCTCGATGGAAGCTCTAATAGTGATATATAACTTACCACTGATTTTTTAAGGACTAGCGAATCCGAGAGTTTCCACGAACTTTGACTTTCATATATTTAAAAAGTTTTCTCACACCCCTCCTGCTCTCCTTTCCCACTTCTACATTTACTCTTTCTCCCACTCCGTTTACTTCATATAGAGTATCACTATATGCCTCGAGAAAGATATTTGAATTTTCCATAAGGATACGTGGTGTTCTACAATTTTTAAAAATGTCATAACCTAGCAAACATTTGGAGTCAAAAATGAGTTCTAAATTAGAGTACTTTTGATCATTTTGAGCACAATTAGGAGTCAGAAATGAATGCAATTTTCTTTTTGCGATAGTCGTCCGATATCTTGTATGTAATATAAGACATTCAGAAAATATTTCTTATTGACTCCTACAAGTCTCATAGATTGCCATTATTGTTTTTACATTCCAATTGAGACAACAAGAAATAATTTAATATATTAGTCATAAATGATCATACGTAGCTATAACTAAATCATTTCGCTCTTGCTTGGAAGCGGTGCTCTACAAATTTTTCCGTAATTATCGATTGTTTGCCCAGAAGCGTAAGCCTACTTTTCGGAATTTAAAGAAGTTGGTAGAGAACTAAGCAAAAACATTGGTAACGTGGTAATTTACCTAATCCTTCACATGTGACAAACTGCTTTCCGTCAATTTACTTGTAGTGAAAAATTAACTCAAGAGATAAGAAACTTTTTTTTTAAATTGCTCGAATTCGTGGAAGCTGAGTCAATTCAAGTTGGAAATTTCGAAATAAAATCCTTGGTTATTCGTGAAAAATACATATCACTAAATATTTCGCCAATTGTGCAGTTCCATACAAATGTACATATGTCATACATATAGCTCATAACACCATTAACATTTTTCACTTTCTTATCAATTTCAATGATTCATATAACGGCATTCAATTACGTGTTGATTTACCTTCAATATGATTTCAATGACTCATAAGTCATGACAAAAGAACACTTGTTGGGAAAAAATATCAGGCCACCCCCAAATGTAAACAAACATTGAATACATTCTGAAACCATATAGACATACTTATATATGTAAATTTTAAATGCTATTATCTACATTTGTATGCACGTGCTTCCCTCAGGGAATTAGAAAAGTTATAAAAAAAGGACGGGACTGTTTTCGACGAAGACCTCATACTTTTCCTGAATAGAGTTGAGAAACAATCTTATCCCATTCGTAATATACGAACCGTCAGCTGTATAAGATATGTAATATACATTTTAGAAAAATAATTGCTTGGTAATCGACACACAAAGTTTCACGGTTCTTGTTGCCTACGTGAGATAGCTTTGACGATGGTTTTCTATATATATATGACGATCCCAGCGATTTTTTCAGACAACAGTATATGCTATATACATTTTTAATCATTTGGCGAAATTTGAAGCTTCGAGCTGTTAAAATGGAGCAGAAATGACTAAAAGCTTATCCAAAAATTAGGTTATATGAGGGATATACATATGCTACAGTGGTTCGATCCAGTCAGTTCCGACAATTGTCTAATTAGACACCAAAATATACCCGCTCAGCAAATTTCATCACGATATCTCAAAACTTGAGAGTCAAGCTTGCAATCAAGAAGACAGACAGACGGTCTTCATTCTGATTATTTTGGTATCGTTATTTCTTCTTCTTTAAGGATTTACAATTTTGAGATTTGAACCATGTAATTTACATGAAAGGTATAAAAACGGAAACTGCCAACTGCATCATAATCAGGCATGCTTACGACGAAACGATATCATTTCGTTACGATATCACGCTATAAACGAACGAAGTCACTCGTTTCGTTTATTAACGTTAAGATCGTCAAATTAACTTAATTAACGAAGTGACTTCGTTTCGTTTATTAGCGTTGATTATCGTAACGAAATGATATCGTTTCGTCGTTAGCATGCCTGTCATATGAAAATACGTAAAATATAAACCAATATTAAAATTATGAACTAATTTCTTACTTTAAAACTGTACTCTTATACCAAATTATGAAATAGGCAGTCAATTTCCCTACATGGTACTATTCATTGACACAACCTTAAAGATAAATATTTTGAATTTCATTGTCTTAAAGCGATTACTGTAACATGTGGCGGGGTATCCCAGTAATTATATAATAGCCTAGTTATTAAGTTATTATTCTTAGAAAATTTCAAGTACATTCGATTCCCAGTCTTTAAACTTCAGAAATGCTGATTACGGTTCTTTAAATGCAATCTTCAACGAAATTGATTGGAGCTCTATTTTTCTTTCGCGTAATGTTGCTGAGTGCTATGAGATGTTTCTTGAACAAATTTACTTGGTCTTAAACTCTAACCTAAATCTGATCCCTCCTCGGAGACATAAGTTACCTTGGTATACGAGAAGGCTTAAAAGACTGAAGAACAAACGAAATAAATATTATAAACTTTTCATGCCACAAACGATTTTAGCTTCAGAGAAAAGTATATCAGCCTTAGTAAAGAATTCAATGAACTTGATAAAACTCTATAACAATTATATATCTCGATACGGGATGAGTTAAAGTCCAATCCCAAAGCATTCTGGAACTTCATCCGTTCTAAGAAAGTATGCTCGAATATTCCTAGCTGTATGACTCTCCTCTTCTCAGCATGACAGCGTAACTTTCTTCGCTGATTTTTTCAAGTCCAATTTTGTAAATGATGCTGCGTTTGGCACTTATAATTATCACGGTGATTATCTTGGTTCGCATTGCGTTGATTTTGGAGCACTTTGCATCACTGACTTGGATATACAGAATGGTATCTCTGCTTTAAAACTGTCTTTATAAAAATGATTCCGATGGCCTCACCTCTTTTTTCCTTAAGAAATGCTGCTCATGTCTAGCTGTCCCTTTATCTCGGATAATTAACCTTTCCCTTTCCTCCGGTATTTTCATCGACAAATGGAAGGTGAGCTCTATTACACCCATCCACAAATCTGGTAACAAGAATGATGTCAGAAATTACCGTCCAATCTCAAATTAACCACCTTCTCAAACTTTGAAAAGGTTGTACAAGATAAGTTATTCTTCGCAGTTAAAGAAATTATTGATCCCAACCAACATGGTGTTGTCTGTGCTCGTTCCACCGTAACCAATCTTGCGGTTTTTCAGAGTACTGTTTGTCGGCCTTTAAGAGTGGATCTCAGGTGGATACCATTTACACCGATTTTCTCTAAAGCCTTTATATAGTTCTCATTTGCTTTGCTCTCTATCCACTTCATTTCGTCGTCCCTTTCCATCCTATACTGCACGGTGTTTGCTCATAACTTCAAATCTCTCTCTAGTAGGCGCACAATTCATTCGATAATGTTCATTTTCGACATTGTTAATGGCTTAATTGATTGCGTGAATCTGCTCGATCAACTTTGCTTCAATGTCCCAAATCGCATCCTACGTTCCCACTACCCTTTCCATCTTACTACAGTTAAATCTAATTACCACTATTTCGTGCCCATTACTAGGGCTGTCAGTGAAATTAACAATATTTAAAAATCGCTGGATCTCGATTTCGCAATGCCGAGATCCCAGTTCGTCGACAAGATTACTTCATTTTATTCCTAGTACTCAATTCCAGCCAATTTAGTCAGTAAGTAATTTCTTGTACATTTCTAGTATGTAAGATATTGTTATCATAGACCGAATAAAGAATAATAATAATAATAATAATAATATATGTTTACATATGTACATAAGTAGATCTAATCTTGAATTTCATGAAACTTTTCGCGGCGTGTGTCTCGAATAATTAAAAACAATAATTCGGATGGGTGGCTTGGGAACACATCATTTGCAACCTCTTAGGCATCGCAGTCCTAATTGCAGTTTTGTAGAGGTAGTCTGCTGTTCTGAATCACGACCATTCTGAAGCATTATAAATAATTGTAAACACAGAAAACTTTAAAAATACCAAAGGCTAATTATACGGATGCTAACATATAAAGAATAACAAAGAGAGGGAGAATGTAATACGAGTCGACCATCATCAGTGGACATCTGCTTCCTATTATGACCCAGTGTTGCTCGGAATCATGCCCATTCCGACAACAGTACTCGTGAATTACCATATTGTTTATACATATGTAAATTAAACTTGCTGCAGCCCGCACTCCGGCGCTCGGAATCTCGTCCTTTTTGACATAATCAACATCTTCATTACTAATCAAACGATGGTTATTATATTTGCATCAGGGCCTAGATTCAAGGCTTTGAGATGGATAATCAATTATTTTGACTAAATTTTCCTATTTTGATGCCATGTAGACGCGAGTTCGATGTTTTGTTCAATCCCATATGAAATTGCAACATTCATTAATAAGTATTTGTAATATGGGTATAGACACTTGAAGGAGTTAAAAACTTCTAAACTCGGCTCATGGCGCAAAACTCACTTCAAATTCTTCAGCCAAGACAATATACTTTTTATACTCAGTTGAGCAGAGCTCACAGAGTATATTAAGTTTGATTGCATAACGGTTGGTTGTACAGGTATAAAGGAATCGAGATAGATATAGACTTCCATATACCAAAATCATCAGGATCGAAAAAAAATTTGATTTAGCTATGTCCGTCCGTCCGTCCGTCCGTTAACACGATAACTTGAGTAAATTTTGAGGTATCTTGATGAAATTTGGTATGTAGGTTCCTGAGCACTCATCTCAGATCGCTATTTAAAATGAATAATATCGGACTATAACCACGCCCACTTTTTCGATATAGAAATTTCGAAAAACCGAAGACAGATACAGCGATGAAATTTGGTAGGTGAGTTGAACTTATGACGCAGAATTGAAAATTAGTAAAATTTTGGAAAATGGGCGTGGCACCGCCCACTTTTAAAAGAAGGTAATTTAAAACTTTTGCAAGCTGTAATTTGGCAGTCGTTGAAGATATCATGATGAAGATTGGCAGGAACGTTACTCCTATTACTATATGTACGCTTAATAAAAATTAGCTAAATCGGAGAAGGACCACGCCCACTTTAAAAAAAATTTTTTTAAAGTAAAATTTTAACAAAAAATTTAATATCTTTACAGTATATAAGTAAATTATGTCAACATTCAACTCCAGTAATGATATGGTGCAACAAAATACAAAAATAAAAGAAAATTTCAAAATTGGGCGTGGCTCCGCCCTTTTTCATTTATTTGTCTTGGATACTTTTAATGCCATAAGTCGAACAAAAATTTACCAATCCTTTGAAATTTGGTAGGGGCATAGATTTTGTGACGCTAACTGCTTTCTGTGAAAATGGGTTTCGGTTGAAGCCACGCCCAGTTTTTATACACGGTCGTCCGTCTGTCCTTCCGCATGGCCGTTAACACGATAACTTGATCAAAAATCGATATATCTTTACTAAACTCAGTTCACGTACTTATCTGAACTCACTTTGAATTGGTATAAAAAATGGCCGAAATCCGACTATGACCACGCCCACTTTTTCGATATTGAAAATTACCAAAAACGAAAAAAATTCCATAATTCTATACCAAATACGAAAAAAGGGATGAAACATGGTATTTGGATTGGTTTATTGACGCAAAATATAACTTTAGAAAAAAACTTTGAAAATGGGTGTGACAGCTACCATATTAAGTAGAAGAAAATGACAAAAGTTATGCAGGGCGAAATAAAAAACCCTTGAAATCTTGGCAGGAATACTGTTCGTGGAATTATATATATAAATAAATTAGCGGTATCCAACAGATGATGTTCTGGGTCACCCTGGTCCACATTTTGGTCGATATCTGGAAAACGCCTTCACATATACAACTACCACCACTTCCTTTTAAAACCCTCATTAATACCTTTAATTTGATACCGATATCGTACAAACACATTCTAGAGTCACCCTGATCCACCTTTATGGCGATATCTCGAAAAGACGTCCACCTATAGAAATAAGGCCCACTCCCTGTTAAAATGCTCATTAAACCCTTTCATTTGATACGCATATTGTACAAACGCATTCTAGAGTCACCCCTGGTCCACCTTTATGGCGATATCTCGAAACGTCGTCCACCTGTGGAACTAAGGAACACTCCTTTTTAAAATACTCATTACACCTTTTATTTGATACCCATATCGTACAAACAAATTCTAGGGTCACCCCTGGTCCACCTTTATGGCGATATCTCGAAACGGCGTCCACCTATGGAACTAAGGAACACTCCCTTTAAAATACTCATTAACACCTTTTATTTGATACCCATATCGTACAAACAAATTCTAGGGTCACCCCTGGTCCACCTTTATGGCGATATTCGAAACGGCGTCCACCTATGGAACTAAGGAACACTCCCTTTTAAAATACTCATTAACACCTTTAATTTGATACCCATATCGTACAAACACTTTCTAGATTCACCCATGGTCCACCTTTATGGCGATATCTCGAAAAGGCGTCCAGCTATAGAACTAAGGCCCATTCCCTTTTAAAATACTCATTAACACCTTTCGTTTGATACACATATTGTACAAACGCATTCTAGAGTCACCCCTGGTCCACCTTTATGCCGATATCTCAAAAAGGCGACCACCTATACATCTACCACCACTCCCTTTTAAAACGCTCATTAATACCTTTAATTTGATACCCATATCGTACAAACACATTCTAGAGGCACACCTGGTCCACCTTTATGGCGATATCTCGAAAAGGCGTTAACCTATAGAACTAAGCCCCACACCCTTTTAAAATACTCGTTAACACCTTTCGTTTGATACCCATATTGTACAAACATATTCTAGATTCACCCATGGTCCACCTTTATGGCGATATCTCGAAAAGGCGTCCACCTATAGAACTAAGGCCCACTCCCTTTTAAAATACTCATTAACACCTTTCGTTTGATACCCATATTGTACAAACGCATTCTAGAGTCACCCCTGGTCCACCTTTATGCCGATATCTCGAAACGGCGTCCACCTGTGGAACTAAGGAACACTCCCTTTTAAAATACTCATTAACACCTTTTATTTGATACCCATATCGTACAAACAAATTCTAGGGTCACCCCTGGTCCACCTTTATGGCGATATCTCGAAACGGCGTCCACCTATGGAACTAAGGAACACTCCCTTTTAAAATACTCATTAACACCTTTTATTTGATAACCATATCGTACAAACAAATTCTAGGGTCACCCCTGGTCCACCTTTATGGCGATATCTCGAAACGACGTTCACCTATGGAACTAAGGAACACTCCCTTTTAAAATACTCATTAACACCTTTTATTTGATACCCATATCGTACAAACAAATTCTAGATTCACCCATGGTCCACCTTTATGCCGATATCTGGAAAGGCGACCACCTATACAACTACCACCACTCCCTTTTAAAACCCTCATTAATACCTTTAATTTGATATCCATATCGTACAAACACATTCTAGATTCACCCATGGTACACCTTTATGGCGGTATCTCGAAAAGGCGTCCACCTATAGAACTAAGCCCCACGCCCTTTTAAAATACTCATTAACACCTTTCGGTTGATACCGATATTGTACAAACGCATTCTAGATTCACCCATGGTCCACCTTTATGCCGATATCTGAAAAGGCGACCACCTATACAACTACCACCACTTCCTTTTAAAACCCTCATTAATACCTTTAATTTGATACCCATATCGTACAAACAAATTCTAGAGTCAACCCTGATCCACCTTTATGGCGATATCCCTAAATGGCGTCCACCTATAGAACTATGGCCCACTCCCTCTTAAAATACTTTTTAATACCTTTCATTTGATACACATGTCATACAAACACATTCCAGGATTACCCTCGGTTCATTTTCCTACGTGGTTATTTCCCTTATGTTGTCACCATAGCTCCCAACTGAGTATGTAATGTTCGGTTACACCCGAACTTAACCTTCCTTACTTGTTTTTTATTACATATTGCATTGCCATCGGGTTCTGAACTATATTCCAAGTTTCAAGCTTGTAGATTATCGGGAAGTTACTTAAATTTTAATTACAAAATTCGTTCGCAATGTCCTGTCAAGTCAAGCTAAATAAAACCGTTTAAAAAGGGAACGACGCAAATTGGAAGCAAAAGCTCAGCCTAAATCTCCTGGGAGGTGAATTACGCCAAGTTTTGTTTTTCTTTTTTTACATTGGAATCTTGTGGTTTTAAATATTTCTTATAAAGACAAATTTTTTATTGCATGCCATCACAAAAACGTTCGTTAAAAAATGTCCATACACTTGGTTTTAACCCAGACTCTGTCTAAAGTGCACCATCACTCAACTTTCTTATCAGTTGGTTTATGGCAAAATAAATGGACAATTAAAGATAGATTGATCGCTGAGGATTGACACTCGCTGATGTTTAAAAGTGACGCAATTTGATGCTGAGATTTCAACATTCAAAGTGAAAATAAAAAAATTAGGCTTGGAAGTGATTAGGGTATCTGGTTGCTTTTTTTAATAACTCTTGAGGTAATGCTTAAGAGGGTTTCGATTGGAAGATTAGTTTTCGGTATACACATGGGTTGCCTTACGCGCATTAATTATATGCGTAATATTTTGGTTTCCTTTTGCTAAAGGCTTACATTTATATTTATATGGTTGGATTAAAAAGCTACTGTAAATATTTCTTTTAACAAAGAATCACTCTTGATTAATATCGAATTTGAAATTGATTATATTTATAATTATATTCGCTGAAGCTGAATAGGTACATTTTTTCAGTTTTGTTTTATTTGTTATCATATCGTAACATACACACGTACATAAACTTGTTTTCCAAAATTTTGTTCAAAGCTTTAGGTACTTTGTGTATATATGTGTATACCTTTTTATGGTGATAATGAACCAAATTAATAATTGTGTTCATAATTGCCGCCATTGTTGAGGTAGCTATAATTCTATTTATAGTAAAAATAATCTCAAGGCCCTCGTGTTATACTTACATTTGCTTTGTATGGTAACGGAATTGTTATCAGCTTTCATAACATTAGCAAAAACCCTAAAAGTTTAACATACTGCACGTTTACGAGAGCCCCTGCTTTTGAAATAATATAAGACCACTTTTCAGAAAAATATTGTATAATTTTTAAAGATACGGATAAAAAACGTATCATTAAAAATACGATCTTTTCGACATTCTTAAGCTAACTTGTAGGTATATAAGCAGATTGAGTCCGTTATTTAGGAACAGCACAGTCAGGGCCGTAGAGAGAAAATCCGGGCCCGGGACTAAACAATTTACGGGCTCCCTATAGAAAATCCACTAATACATTTGATTAACTTGAATTAATGACGTCTGATTCATGAATCATTATTGATGGATTACATCAAAAAAAATTTTTGTCACATCAACTAAATGATGTTTGGACTAAGAGCTGACAATAAAATTAACACAGAATATTTACTATTTATATTGTTTCATTGTAACGTAGAAATAAATTCTCTTTTAACAGCCACATATTGTTTCAAATAATCTTTTCTAGTTATTTCGTAACATTTTAATACATCATTGATAAATTTAATGATGATTATAAATTTTAATTATTCAATATAGAAGGTTCGGATATCAAAGAGTGGCTTTACTTGGTCTTTTCGCTGCAAATCTATAATATAAAAATAAGTCGGGTTTTCCTTCCTGACGCTATGACTCCAGAACACACGATCCGATTTCCACGGTTTTGCATTCGTTGGAAAGGTCTCGGGCTCCGTGAGGTTTGTAGCAAAGGAAATTCAGCATCGACGCACAGGGTCTCGAGATATAAGCCAAAACGTGGACCCGGGTACCCCTAGAATGTGTTTATAGAATATGGATAACAAATGAAAGCTGTTGATGAGTGCTTTAGTAGAGGGTAATTTTCATACCCTTGGGTGACTAGAGTCTCGAGATATAGGTGAAAACGTGGGCCCGCCTAGATAGTCTTTTTACATTATGGGTATCAAATTTAAGCTGTTGATGAGTGCTTTAGTACAGGGTGGTTTTCATACCTATTGGTGACTAGGGTCTCGAGATATAGGCCAAAACGTGGATCGAGGTAACACTAGGATGTGTTTTACATGATGGATATCAAATTGAAGCTGTTGATGTGTGCTTTAGTACAGAGTAAGTTTTAAACCGCTGGGTGACTAGGGTCTCGAAATATAGTTCAAAACATTAACCCGGAAACCCCTAGAATGTGTGTGTATTATGCATATCAAATGAATCTATTGCTGAGAGCTTTAAAGTAATTTTCATTGTTATATTCGATTTAGTCGCATCAGCCTGGCAAAACTGATATATATGCATGCGAAGCCGAAGTAAAGACATGAGTTAAACATACCCACATATTTGCATACGTCCTATTCGATTTGCCTGAAATTTTGTATATAAATTTGCCTATATTAGTATTTACGATGCTTTTTTCCGCGAAGTAGAACAGAGACGGACTGGGACTGGGATTAGGACTAGGACTGGGACTGGGACTGAGACTGAGACTCGGAAAGGGACTGGAACAAAATACATGCCACCCTCTGGGACTGGCAATAGATATGAAGAAGAATGAGAAAAACCTGAGAAAAGAGGAAAGAGAGAAGGAGACTGAGAAAGAGATAGAATGAGACGAAGATGGAGATAGATGAAGCGAAAAATACGGAGGGAGGAGTGAATACAAAGATTAGGAAAAAGTGGAGCGAGAGCAGAGTTAGACGGAAAAAGCTTATTAAAATGTATGCAGATAGACCAAATTTAGGGCGGAACAACGTCTGCCGGGTCTGCTAGTTTTTTATAATAATATCAAAATTTAACTGTCTTGCCAAAACGGATTCAACAGAAAGCGTGGGAAAACCTGAAACTCGCTCTTGAGATGAACACGATCTATGAAAGTTTTTGATTCTTGAAAGGACGCTGAAAGAACGTTCTGCACTAGCTACAGTGACAGGTATAGTGCAAAAGATACGTAAAGCAACACAAATGTTGGGGAAAATTGTATACAGATTTTGAACATAGATGGCAATTAGAGCAATTCCAATGGTGACAGACCTTTATCAAAATTTTCTTCGTAAATGTGTTTCAAATGAATTATTTGGCATTCTAAGCTTTGAGAAATGTCCGATTTTTCGACAAATTTTGCTGCGCTCGCGCGAACCGTAGTTTCATCCATATCTTCAAATTGCCACAAAAAGGAAAACGTCTCGCTCAAAGTTCTGATAGCTGCAAACCGGAATCATCTCATTTAGATTATCTTCAGAACATCTTTTGGGTTTTCTCTTTCGAATGTCTGGAAACTTTGATGAGATGTTCAATTGAATAGCAACTGCTTTGCATTCGTTTAAAATTGTTCCCCATTGAGTCCTGATCAACTTCAAATCAGCTAATAATGCATCTAGATGTCGGACCTCAACATCTATGGGAGCATCTCTAGCTTGGAGGACCACGTTTCTTTCATTAATGGTAGTCAGTACTTTGAACCAAATTGAGGACAGCAAGATACATTCGAACTTGTTGATGTACTTGAGAATGCCGGTAACATCGCCGTATGCTTGCGCAGGATTTTGGCTGAAAGACTATGAAGAGAGCTCGGTACATTTTTTTTTGAGGATGTCCCATCGTTGTGGGCTGCTGCTGAAAATAGTAAAACATTTTTGTACTACTGCGAAGAAAGTAATTGCAGCCGTACAACATTCTGCAGCACCAACACCACATAAATTGAGACTGTGGGTTGCACAAGGCGAGTAATCAGCATTCGAGTTTTTCTCGAGAATGTGACGTAGTGCTCCGTTATAAGATCTTTCATATTAGTGCCGTTATCGTACCTTTGTGCACGACAATCTTGAATCAAGTATGGCAAATTAGATCAGCGATTTTCTGACCAGTTTTTTGGTTACAATTCACGAAAACCAAAAACCGTTCTTGAATTGTAAAATTTGTTGCTTTCGAATTGAAATGGAGTCAGCGCAAAATGACGTAGTCAACGTGACTAGCATCAGGTATAGCATCAACGATAATAGCAAAATACTTGGCTTTTTTGTCTTGATCTAATACTTAAGTTTCCCTCACGTGCTTTGCACAAATTTCTATAA
>JARSSU010018696.1:0-11707 GCA_029619165.1 Eurosta solidaginis
ATGCCTCTATCTGTCGATACCAGACTTGACTGCGTACTACACGGGCCGGAGTAATTTTGTTAACTACAATCTATCGTAAGAAGCTCCGTGATGTTGCCCGTTTAGCTACCTGTGCAGAAGCTTTTTGATCGACTACCTTTTTTTCAACTTATAGTCCAACTTTGGTTACACGTTTATTATGTTTGTAAAAAATTCTTTCTAATCGCACGGATGATCTCTACAAAAAACACTTCCTACTATCTTCGAAAACATAGTAATTCTGGGACTTACACTGAAATCTATATCATAATTATCCATCAGGCAAATGTGATATCTCTCTAGTGACTCTAATAGCCTGACTACATATGCAATTGGAATATACATGTCCCCAATCTCCGGAATGACTTAAGTAATTTGTAAACTGGTTATTATTCACAATATTAGCATAACTCTTTTCTTGGGGTGACAGCAAACCTACGATGAAAGAGTGGAAGAACAACCTAAAAAATATAGTGGAGTACTAATAGCAATTTAGGGAGAACATTATTATGTTCAAATGGATCAGCCTGGCGCGTTGCAAAGTCACCTCCAGAGCAATTACCATTCTGAATGATTTGTGGTTGTTTTAGTAAAAGATACATTAATTGAAACGAAAATTTCACTACCTGATACATTAATATTAATAAAATTCTACACATAACATAAACTCTTTGACTTATTTAGAGATTTTTTTTTTATAAGAAAATTAATTTTTACTAACATCCTTTACTGCTACATTCGACAGACAACTCAAATATCAGACAACTCTTAAATTACACCTAAGTGTAATAGATAAATTATAACCATTAAAAACTTTGAGCTATCTTAAATCCAACCGAACCTCAAATGTCATGTTATATTTTAAAGATGTGCACAGAAATTACAAAAATCAAATGGCCTTCTAATTAGTAAAATGCTACTAATACTTGCAAACTTGGTTCCACAAAAAAAGTTAGTAGATTTTCACAACATCAACCATAAATTTTTACTGTGATAAGTATTTTTTTTTTTTTCTGGGGGAGGAGCTCGGGGAGAGGGGAGGGTCAATAGCGGTGGGGAGGGGATTTTTTAGTCTTTGCTTTTTTTATATTCTTTATTTTGATGAATAATGGGGGGGTGGGGGGGTGATCCCAACGGCTCGAGATTTCCTTAGGGGGCCCGCGATTTGGTGGTACTAAAGCCCACACCTTACTTTTTTAATTCAGGAGGTATTTATCGAGTTGTTCCATGTTCAAATTTTAAGCTGACTTTTGCAAAAGCAACGCATATTGAACAATGATTTTTTTGCCTGGCCTGAGGAGACAATAAAAATATCAAACAAAATGTGTTTCTCAGGGGCCCGCGATTTAAGATGTTACTAGAATATTTTTTTTTTTTAATTCAGGGAGCAGTCTATTATGTTGTTCCTTACTTACTTATTGGGCGCTTAACCGTCTAACTAATTCGGAGTTTATTGGCCTGGTCACAACAGTAGCCGCGCCATCGCTCCTTTCGCTCCACGCCAACCGGTCCGACACCATTAATTACGGCTTACTATGCTACTAACTCTAACTTAAACAAAGACTGGAGTATTTTCACTACAGTTTTTCCTACCTGGTTTCTTCATCTTAATCCAACGCGATGTGTAGTCGGGCCATGCCATCTCTTACCTCTCTTCCATATGCGGGTTTCCCAGATCATGAAACGCTACTTCTTGGCCGGAGCATCATCTTATACATGCTTCGCCCATAGATAAATACGTCCTTAAGTTCGGTGCACCACTGCATTACAACTCAAATCAAACTGAATTCCTTCTTACTCGCCTGCATCGCTTTTAATAGTTTTTACCCAGAGCTGTGCCCTACCGATGTCCTACGGCTCTGTCTCCTGCGTTCTCTGATATTTTTCCCATGGGAAGTTAACCTTATGATTTGATTGGTCTCTGTCGTCAGGTGCTACAAATCGCCGGCTCGTCACACACGACTACGGGCTCATCATTAAATCATTTCTATACGCGTTCCTTACCTACTCGATAATCTGCCCTCCAAACCAAAGTCTATGTTAGATGGTCATATTGCTACAACTCTCTTTCGATACGAACTTTCCCCTCTTCTCGGAACCACATCTTGTGACAGATCCCAATCAGACCTAAGGTGTACTTTACTTATGCTACTTGTTTTGTTTGTGTCATTTGGATCCATTTGCTGTTTCTATGCCCCCCATGATATGTGCAGGTTACGGGTACTCGATAAGTCGAACTTCTCTAAGTTCCATGTGCGATTTCGTATCCGCGCTATCCGCACACATAAGCGTATAATAAGGTCATCGTATGTGACCGAGTACGAGCGTCATTTACCTTTTCTGCATCGCTTTGGGCCCTACTCTATTGTCCATATATAAATGTTTGTCATCTCTTTTTTAGGAATGGTTTGGTCAAATCTGTAATTTGGGTGATTCTTCCGCGGATTTCATTGCTGATTTTGTTGCTAGTGTTGATGCTGGTTCCCAAATAAACGAAGTCTTTTACTATTTCGAAATTATAGCTGCCAACAGTAGCGTGGTTGCCAAGGCGCATATGCGCTGACTCTTTGCTCGATGACAGCAGGTACTTCGCTTTGTCCTCATTCACCATCAAACCCATCTTTAACACAGCGCGGGTGTTTAGGCCGATGATATAATGTAATCAGCATATGCCAGTAATTGCACGCTTTTATAGTATATTGTTCCAGTGCGGTTAAGTTCTGCAGCTAGTATAATTTTCTCCAGCATCAATTAAAGAAATCGCACGATGGGGGGTCACCCTGTCTGAAACCTCGTTTAGTTTCGAACGGCTCGGAGAGGTCCTTCCCAATTCTGACTGAGCTGATGGTGTTGCTCAACGTCATTTTGCACAGCCGTATAAGTTTTGCGGGGAAACCAAATTCAGACATAGCGGCATATAGGCAGCTCCTTTTCGTGCTGTCGAAGGCGACTTTAAATTCGACGAAGAGGTGATGTGTGTCGATTCTTTTTCACGGGTTTTTTCCAAGATTTGGCGCATTGTGAAAATCTGGTCGATGGTAGATTTACCAGGTCTGAAGCCGCACTGATAAGGTCCAATCAGCCGGTTCACGGTGGGCTTCAATCTTTCGCACAATACACTTGAAAGGACCTTATATGCGATATTGAGAAGGCTGATTCCACGATAGTTGGTGCATTTTGCAGTATCCCCCTTCTTGTGGACTGGGCAAAGAACACTTAGATTCCAACCGTCGGGCATGCACTCTTCCGCCAATATTTTGCTAAGAAGCTGCTGCATGCGCCCTTACCAACTCCTCGCCGCCGTACTTGAATAGCTCCGCAGGCAATCCATCAGCGCCCACGACCTTGTTGTTTCTCAATCTTGTTTATGGCATTCTAACTTCGTCGTAATCGGGCGGGGGGATATATATTCCATCATCATCGATTGCGGGATCGGGTTCTTCATCTCTGTGCGCTGAATTGCTGCCTCCATTTAGGAGACAGAGAAGTGTTCCCTCCATAATCTAAGCACTCTCTGGACATCAGTTACAAGGTCGCCGTTTTCGTTCCTACAGGAGTTTGCCCCGGTCTTAAAACCTTCCCTCTGTCGCCGTATTTTTTGGTAAAATTTTCGGGAGTTATTCCTGGTGGCTAGCAGCTCAAGCTCCTCGCACTCAGGCCTTTCTGCTTCTGCTTTTTTCTTCCTGAAAAGGCGTCTCGCTTCCTTTTTCAACTCACGATAGCGTTCACACACTCCTCTTGCCCCGCTCGCTTTTAACGTAGCCCTGTAGGCAGCGTCTTTTCTTTCAGTTGCAACGCTGCATTCTTCATCGTACCAGTTGTTTTTTAGTGGTCGCCGGTAACCAATTTTTTCCTCGGCGGCAGTACGAAGTGCTTTTGAAATATGCTCCCACTGCTCCTGTATTCCTTCAGGATGAGTTGTGCTCTCAGAGAGCAGGTGTGAGAGTCAAGTTGCGAAATCATTGGCAGTCTGTTGTGATTGAAGCTTTTCGACGTCTAGCTTCCCTTGTGTTTGTTGTTTCTTAGTTTTAGCCGCGTTGATGCGGGTGCGTATTTTGGCTGCACGAGATAATGGTCCGAGTCGATGTTAGGCCCTCGGATCGTGCGCACATCTAAAACACTGGAGGCATGCCGTCCGTCTATCACAACGTGATCGATCTGATTGCGAGTATTTCGATCAGGAGACAGCCATGTATCTTTTTATGCATGAACCTCGTGCTGGATATAGACCATGTTTCGAGCACCGGCAAAGTCAATCAGCCTCAGTCCGTTAGGAGAAGTTTTATTGTGTAGGCTGAACTTACCGACTGTAGGGCCAAAAAACACCTTCTTTGCCCACCCTGGCGTTAAGTCACCAAGCACGACTTTTATATCGTGACGGGGGCAGCGCTCGTATGTGCGTTCTAATTCTTCATAAAAAGTGTCTTTTACCTCATCGTCTTTCTCCTTTGTCAGCGCATGGGCGCAGATGAATGATATATTAAAAAATTTTACTTTTATTCGGATAGCGGCGAGACGTTCGTCCACAGGTGTGAACGCCAGAACTTGGCGAGAAAGTCTCTCTCCCACCACGAATCCGACGCCGAAACTGCGCTTATTCGTATGGCCACTCCAATATATGTCACAATGTTTGATCTTCTTTCTTCCTTTCTTCGTCCAACGCATTTCTTGGATGGCGTGATGTCAGATTTTGCTTTGACGAGACATCAACCAGCGGGCATCTGCATCAATCCCATTCAGGGAGCGGACGTTCCAGGTGCATGCCCTCAATTCTTGTCCTTCAAACGTTTGTCCATGGTCGTCATCAATAGAGTTGTATTATCCGAGGCTTGTTGTTATATTTCATTGGAGTACGGTTTTACGTGGCGGGTCCCAAGCCCAGCGCACAACCCGCTCAGCGGGGGTGAAAATATTACTTGCACGTTTATTAGCGAGCCGCTTGCTCCAAGACAGACGCCGCTTGCAGCCGCACCTAGAAGTGTACAGACGCTTGCCGATGAGATCTCTCCCGCTAGCCCTTAAACCGATTATGTCAGAGTGGTCTATGCCAAGTTGTCGCCTTCTCACATTAGCTCACCCACAGGATACTTGGCCGCAGAGAGACCGGCAGTAGTGAGCTGCTTGAACCGCATGCAAAAGAAATCGCTCTGGCCATTCCCAGGTGACTGTGCGGTCAGAAGCTTTCCCCACTTTCGTGAACTTCTACACACGGCCCCATCCTCCATGTGCAAATTTTAAGCCGATTTCAAAAGCAACGAATATTGATAATAATTTTTTTCCTGGGCCTGAGGAGACAATAAACACATCAAACAAAAAGGTGGTTTCTCAGTGGGGCCCGCGCTTTAGAGGTTCTAAGACATTTTTTTTAATTCAGGAAAGTCTTTAGTTGTTCCATGTGCAAATTTTAAGCCGATTTCAAAAGCAACGATATTGATAATGATTTTATGCCTGTGCCTGAGGAGACAATAAAAAATCAAACAAAATGTGTTTTCTAAGGGGACCCGCGCTTTAGAGGTACTAAGACATTTTTTTAATTCAGGAGAGTCTTTAGTTGTTCCATGTGCAAATTTTAAGCCGAATTTTAAAAGCAACGAATATGGATAATGATTTTTTGCCTTGCCTTCGAACAGTGAGGAGACAATAAAAACATCAAACAAAAATATATGTTTACATAATCCGAAATCGTAATGTTTCGTCGTGACACTGATGAAGTGTTCAAAAAGTCTTCCAACAATACCACCAACTCTGTATCAAAGTCCAAATTATTTAAACGACTGCGACATGGGCACCATGAATAAAGAGTTTTGCGATCTGAAGAAGTCAACAAAATAATTCGTCGAGGTCATCAAAAGTGTCCTGGTATTTTTCCACGTGATCCTCATGACGAGGCATTTCCTACCTCATTATTAAACAGAATTTTGCCAAATGGAGAGAAAGTGGAGCGTGACTGGTTAGTGTGGAGTGCCAGTAGCAATGCTTTTTATTGCCTACATGTCGTCTGTTGACCACAATACTTTAAATCGACCTAACATTTGTTATCCCTGGTGGATATTCGAAATTCCAGGTGTGGAAGAAGCTATACGATAACACTGCCAGCACACGAAATATTTAAGATCACATTAAATGTTATATTCAATATCTTTACAAAATCTAATTCATAGGAGCTACAATTGATACACTTATCAGTGAACAGCTAATCACTGAAACTCAAAAGTGGGAAGAAATTTTATTTAGAATTTTGGACACTATTTATTTCTGGGTTAAAGAGGCCTAGCTTTCAAAGGCGAAAGTATATATCTTGGTGAACGAAACAATGGACATTTTTTGGACATGTAAGATCTCATAAGCCATTATAATCCGATACTTAGAGATCAATTGTAGAAAGTTAGGATTCACAACAGTAGCACAAACGTTACAAGTTCACTATCTTCCCCAGACATTCAGAACGAGTTTATAGAAATTTTGCAAAGCACGTGATAGAAACTATATTAGGTCAAGGAAAGAAAGCCAAGTATTTTGCTATTATCGTTGATGCTATGCTTGATGCATTCACGTTGACTACGTTCATTTTGCGCTAACTCTCATTTCAATTCGAAAGCAACAAATTTAACATCAAGAACAGTTTTTGGCTTTCGTAATTTGTAACCAAAAACCCTGGTCGCTGATCTAATTTGCCATACTCTAGGTAAACATGAAATACCATTAAAAGATTGTCGTGCACAAGGGTACGATAACGGCGCCAATATGCAAGGAGCTTACAACGGAGCACAACGTCACATTCTCGACAAAAACTCGAATGCTGATTAGTCGCCTGTGCAACCCACAGTCTCAATTTATGTGGTGTTGATGCTGCAGAATTTTGTACGGCTGCAATTACTTTCTTCGGAGTTGTGCAAAAATGTTTTAAAATTTCAGCAGCAGTCCACAACTATGGGACATCCTCCAAAAAAAACATGTACTGAGCTCTCTTCAGTCTTTGAGATACTAGGTGGTCGGCTAGAATTGAGGCAATCAGACTATTCGCAAACCATGTTCCAGGATTAACACAAGGACTAAACGCATTAAGTAAGCTAAATTTTGCTGCACCAATCATACGGAGATGTTACCGGCATTCTCAAGTATATCAACAAGTTCGAATGTATCTTGCTGTCCTCAATTTGGTTCAAAATACTGACTACCATTAATGAAAGAAACGTCGTACTCCAAGCTAGAGACGCCACCATAGATGTTGGGGTCCGACATCTAGATGCCTTATTAGCTGATTTGAAGTTGTTCAGGAACCAATGGGAAACATTTTTAAACGAATGCAAAACAGTTGCTATTCAATTGAACATCTCGCCAAAGTTTCCGGACATTCGAAAGAGAAAACCGAAAAGATGTTATGAAGATAATGGAAATGAGATGATTACGGATGATCCAGAGTCTGATTTTCATATTTCATATTCTTTATTCAGTCTATAATTTACAAGAATCTTACAGACTATATTAAACATTATTAAACATAAGGTTTATTTACAGTAAAGTTAATTAAAATGGAAAATAACATATTTTTAAAACTTCGACGAGATATCGAAAAATCAATAAAATAATTATTATTGATTGAGTTAATAACAATTAAAGCGCGAGTGATCGGGCCATTAAGTGCGCAATTAGATCTAAACTGGTCAATTACAAACATAGTATATTGGCGCAAAGTCGTGATGGAACATAAAAGTTCAAAGACTCTAACAGTATCGGGCAATCAATATTGCCATTGGAAATATCATAAATAAACATTATAGATGTAATTAATCTTCTACTTTCTAATGTGTGAAGATTAATTAGCTTACATCTAGAAATATATGGAGGAAGAGGCAGATCGAAGTTTATATCGTATAAACAGTACTTCATGAATATTTTTTGCACACGTTCGACTCTCTTATTGTGTACCTCATAATAAGGACTCCATATTATGGAACCATACTCAAGCCTTGACCGTAAAAACGTATTGTATAATAGTTTTTTAGTATATGGGTCCTTAAACTCGGATCCATTTCTTTTAATAAGGCCAGTAAGGAATATGCTTTGGGGATAATAAAATTTAAGTGCTCGGTGAATGTAAAAGACGAATCAAATACAACACCTAAATCCTGAATTTTATTCACCCTAAGTTACATAATTTGGAATAAGTTATGTAATAACATTTGTTGGCATTCAGACGCAAGCTTATTTTTGCAGCACCACTCATTAAAATTATTTAACTCAGATTGTAGTATGAGAGTATCAGACTCGTTCTTGATTCTGAAAAAAATGTTCAAATCATCAGCGTAAAGGAGATAATTGCATTGCTTGAAACAAGCACTTACATCATTGTTAAAGAGAATAAGAAAATTGGGCCAAGGATACTAGCTTGGGGCACACCTGAGGTTGCTACGTAAGGCGATGACTTTACGTTGTCAATAACAACAAAATTTATCCTATTGGATAAGTATGAATAAATCCATTGTAAATATGTGGAAACCCATTTTTCGCAATTTAGCCAAGAGAGCTTTGTGCGAAACTCTGTCAAAAGCTTTGGATATGTCCGTATATTTACAGTCAACTTGACAACCATGAGTAAAAGACGAGATGCAGTAATTCGAAAAAACGACCAGATTAGTTACTGTTGTACGCCCCGGAACGAAGCCATGCTGACATGGGCAAATACAACGCTTAACTGCGGACGATAATTTAAACCTCACCGTTTTCTCAAAAAGTTTTGAAATCACGGGGATCTTCGATATTGGCCGATAGTTTGCAACGTCAATTTTACTACCACTTTTATGAATAGGTTGAATAAAAGTAGTTTTCAATTAATCCAAAAAGATACCAGACTTTAATGATAAATTAAATATATGCAACAAGGGCTCTGCAACGGAAGCTACACATTGCTTCAGGAAAAAAGATGAAAATTCTGATAATCACATTACTTGGAGCTCTTGATCGTCTGAATACTTAAGATAATATCATTAATATCTAGAACTAATGAGGAGAAGGCGAAACAAGACGTTATCTCATTCAACATATCCCCGTCGTCATTCAACAGATCATCAATAGCAAAGTTTGCTTTAAAAAATTCTGCAAACAAATTGGCTGAATCACTAGACGATGATGAATTCTTGCCCTTGTAAGACAACGGTATTGTTGAAACCGATTGTTTGGAGCGAATGAAATTCCAAAACGATTTAGGACTCGATTTGATATTATTTTCGAAATTGAGAATATATCCATTGTACAGAAACTTATCAAGACAATTAAACTCCTTCGCGTAATTCAGATATTGTTGCTTGAGTTCGGGACTTCCTGATTTTTTAAAAAGTTTATGATATTTATTACTCAAATTTTTAGAGTTTTTAAGCTTTTGGTATACCACGGCAACTTGTAAACTCTTGAGGAATATTAATATTCATTATTTCCGAGATATTACTTTTGAATAAGTCAAAGCAGTCTGAAAGATTGCGATTATTAAAAAGATATTTGAAATAAAATTATTGATCAAGGCAAAATCACATCGGCTATAATTGAAACCAACTTCATTATTAAGTTTAATATTTCCAAATTCATAAAACTTAATCTCCAATATCAATGGTACGTGAGGTTTATTAGTATAAGATAACGGACAGAGATAACGAATTAAATTATAATTAAGATCATTACTAACAAATATAAGATCGAGGATTTTACCTAGCGTATTTTCAAAATCATTGATTTGAACTAACTGTAAACTATAAAAATTATCAGCTAAGTACATTTCACTAGCTTGAATGACATTAGTAGGTATGAGAGTTTTCTCACCTGGAAGATAATTCCATACTATTTATTTAAGTTTAAAATCCCCTAAAATACAAAATTTAGAATTCAAGTTAGTGCTCGAAACATGCATTATATTATTAACGTGATTTTCATAAACACTATCTGCACTATTTGGTGGTATATAAGAAACACTGACAAATAGACATTCTGTTTTGCCTTTTATACTGATTAT
Organism: Eurosta solidaginis; assembly: GCA_029619165.1. Lineage (NCBI taxonomy): Eukaryota > Metazoa > Arthropoda > Insecta > Diptera > Tephritidae > Eurosta > Eurosta solidaginis. The sequence continues at coordinate 10,022 of JARSSU010018696.1, forward strand.
AAGCTGATCAATATAAATATCAGCGATATTAAGAGGAACCTCCGAGGGTTTGTAGGCTTTTTCTTACAGCAATTAGCACTCCTCCACCTCGATAAAGTCCTGCACTATCACGATCTTTGCGATATATATTATACAAATTTTTATCAAAAAACTCATTAATAAAAAAGTCCGCAGTAAGCCACGTCTCAACAAGAACTATCAAATCGTATTCTTCACTAGAGGTAGCAGCAAATACAGCAGAGGCCTTAGTTCTAATGCCTGATATGTTTTGAAAATATATTGATATTGAGTTCTTTAAAGAACGGGCATCATCAATTAGACAGGAATTGTAGCAGTCATTATTGGTAACGGTGCGAGCATTTATGAGTTGTCCTTTTGCACCACAGTCCTTTGAAAAAAACGAAACGGCCTTACTTTTACATCCAATGGCCAAATTGACGAATCGAGCAACTTATTGTAATTAGATGCTGCGATCCCAAGCTTAAAATTAAAAACTCCGTAAGGACTTTTCATCTACGCCCCTTTCGTAAGTTTTTGGCAGCGCATTAATAAAGGCGAAATATTTGCAGTTTTTGATACATAGTCAACTATAGTTGCAGCATTCACAGATGACTTAAAAGATGACAGATGAAGCCATTTGAATCGTACAATACTTCTAAACTAGCATTAGAGTTACTACCAATAACTATTGGGCGCGCCTTTTGGTTATTCATTCCATCACTTTGGGAACTATTTTTCAATTTCTCATGTGCTGGATGTCCTGTATTAGAAGAAACAGAACGAAATGAAGCGACAGACTCTGCAGTATCAGAAACAGCGCCAGCTACAGCAGAATAACTGCCAGCATTCACACTCTCAATATCAGCGACGCCAGCAGCAGCTGCAGCAGCATCTTCACCACCAACAAGACTCCGGCTCGCATTATCAAATCACTAGCACTCAGCTGTTGAAGAGAGTGAGATTGCACCTGACACTGCATTTTTTCTATTGCTTTTTGTGGTTGTTTCACGTTCGGTTCGACGCCCTTTGTTTTTGACCGCGTTACAATAACATTGTGTTTAGCAGCAGAGTTATTTTTGTTTCTCTGTATATTATTAGCATTATTATTTAACGGCTTGAACCGGCTACTGAGGGCTTTGAGACTTTTTTGAGTCTCTGCAATTTTGGTCCGCATAACGGAGGGCAAACCAACAACACAATTGTCACATCTGTAGTACAGATTATTATTGTTTTTTAATATATTAATAATATTAGCACTAAGTTTTGTGCATTTTATGTGCGTTTTTATTTCACATAGGCCACACATTAAGTGGTCATCACCACCACACAAACTTGTACACTTAAGACAGCTATTCATTATTTAAAAATATGATACAAGCACAGCGAATAAAACACGTCTGCTCACTACTACGTTGTAAAAACAATACATTATTGGTGCTCGTTGATTCGGTAATCGCTGGCATTACTGAACGATTTGCAGCTGTGAGAAATTTGAAAGGGAAGTTTTCCTTTTTGTGGCAATTTGAAGACATGGATGAACTACGGTTCGGGCGAGCGCAGCAAAATTTGTCGAAAAATATAAGTCGGACGTTTCTCAAAGCTTAGAATGCGAAATAATTCACTTGAAACACATTAACGAAGCAAATTTTGATAAAGGTCTGTCACCATTGGAATTGCTAAATGCCA
>JARSSU010018697.1:0-20121 GCA_029619165.1 Eurosta solidaginis
ACGACTTACGTTTTTAAGCATGCTAACCTTTAGCCCGGTAAGCAAATTAAAAAAAAACGCAATATGTAGGCTACACGAGAACGGAGACGTCGAGTAACCAAAACAAATGCGTTAAACAAATTCGTACACGTTATTTATCAATTTAACTCTAGAATTAAAGGATATACAACGAGAAACAACGTTTGACAACCTTTAAACAGTTTTAATAACTATCTCAAAAATTGTCGCTCTGATGCAAACAACTGATGAGTTATCTACTAAAATTTGTTGAACAAAACGACTTACGTATTTTAAACATGCTAACCTTTAGCCCGGTAAGCAAATTAAAAAAAAACGCAATATGTAGGCTACACGAGAACGGAGACGTCGAGTAACCAAAACAAATGCGTTTAAACAAATTCGTACACGTTATTTATCAATTTAACTCTAGAATTAAAGGATATACAACGAGAAACAACGTTTGACAACCTTTAAACAGTTTTAATAACTATCTCAAAAATTGTCGCTCTGATGCAAACAACTGATGAGTTATCTACTTAAATTTGTTGAACAAAACGACTTACGTATTTTAAGCATGCTAACCTTTAGCCCGGTAAGCAAATTAAAAAAAAACGCAATATGTAGGCTACACGAGAACGGAGACGTCGAGTAACCAAAACAAATGCGTTAAACAAATTCGTACACGTTATTTATCAATTTAACTCTAGAATTAAAGGATATACAACGAGAAACAACGTTTGACAACCTTTAAACAGTTTTAATAACTATCTCAAAAATTGTCGCTCTGATGCAAACAACTGATGAGTTATCTACTTAAATTTGTTGAACAAAACGACTTACGTATTTTAAACATGCTAACCTTTAGCCCGGTAAGCAAATTAAAAAAAAACGCAATATGTAGGCTACACGAGAACGGAGACGTCGAGTAACCAAAACAAATGCGTTAAACAAATTCGTACACGTTATTTATCAATTTAACTCTAGAATTAAAGGATATACAACGAGAAACAACGTTTGACAACCTTTAAACAGTTTTAATAACTATCTCAAAAATTGTCGCTCTGATGCAAACAACTGATGAGTTATCTACTTAAATTTGTTGAACAAAACGACTTACGTATTTTAAGCATGCTAACCTTTAGCCCGGTAAGCAAATTAAAAAAAAACGCAATATGTAGGCTACACGAGAACGGAGACGTCGAGTAACCAAAACAAATGCGTTAAACAAATTCGTACACGTTATTTATCAATTTAACTCTAGAATTAAAGGATATACAACGAGAAACAACGTTTGACAAACCTTTAAACAGTTTTAATAACTATCTCAAAAATTGTCGCTCTGATGCAAACAACTGATGAGTTATCTACTTAAATTTGTTGAACAAAACGACTTACGTATTTTAAGCATGCTAACCTTTAGCCCGGTAAGCAAATTAAAAAAAAACGCAATATGTAGGCTACACGAGAACGGAGACGTCGAGTAACCAAAACAAATGCGTTAAACAAATTCGTACACGTTATTTATCAATTTAACTCTAGAATTAAAGGATATACAACGAGAAACAACGTTTGACAACCTTTAAACAGTTTTAATAACTATCTCAAAAATTGTCGCTCTGATGCAAACAACTGATGAGTTATCTACTTAAATTTGTTGAACAAAACGACTTACGTATTTTAAGCATGCTAACCTTTAGCCCGGTAAGCAAATTAAAAAAAAACGCAATATGTAGGCTACACGAGAACGGAGACGTCGAGTAACCAAAACAAATGCGTTAAACAAATTCGTACACGTTATTTATCAATTTAACTCTAGAATTAAAGGATATACAACGAGAAACAACGTTTGACAACCTTTAAACAGTTTTAATAACTATCTCAAAAATTGTCGCTCTGATGCAAACAACTGATGAGTTATCTACTTAAATTTGTTGAACAAAACGACTTACGTATTTTAAGCATGCTAACCTTTAGCCCGGTAAGCAAATTAAAAAAAAACGCAATATGTAGGCTACACGAGAACGGAGACGTCGAGTAACCAAAACAAATGCGTTAAACAAATTCGTACACGTTATTTATCAATTTAACTCTAGAATTAAAGGATATACAACGAGAAACAACGTTTGACAACCTTTAAACAGTTTTAATAACTATCTCAAAAATTGTCGCTCTGATGCAAACAACTGATGAGTTATCTACTTAAATTTGTTGAACAAAACGACTTACGTATTTTAAGCATGCTAACCTTTAGCCCGGTAAGCAAATTAAAAAAAAACGCAATATGTAGGCTACACGAGAACGGAGACGTCGAGTAACCAAAACAAATGCGTTAAACAAATTCGTACACGTTATTTATCAATTTAACTCTAGAATTAAAGGATATACAACGAGAAACAACGTTTGACAACCTTTAAACAGTTTTAATAACTATCTCAAAAATTGTCGCTCTGATGCAAACAACTGATGAGTTATCTACTTAAATTTGTGAACAAAACGACTTACGTATTTTAAGCATGCTAACCTTTAGCCCGGTAAGCAAATTAAAAAAAAACGCAATATGTAGGCTACACGAGAACGGAGACGTCGAGTAACCAAAACAAATGCGTTAAACAAATTCGTACACGTTATTTATCAATTTAACTCTAGAATTAAAGGATATACAACGAGAAACAACGTTTGACAACCTTTAAACAGTTTTAATAACTATCTCAAAAATTGTCGCTCTGATGCAAAACAACTGATGAGTTATCTACTTAAATTTGTTGAACAAAACGACTTACGTATTTTAAGCATGCTAACCTTTAGCCCGGTAAGCAAATTAAAAAAAAACGCAATATGTAGGCTACACGAGAACGGAGACGTCGAGTAACCAAAACAAATGCGTTAAACAAATTCGTACACGTTATTTATCAATTTAACTCTAGAATTAAAGGATATACAACGAGAAACAACGTTTGACAACCTTTAAACAGTTTTAATAACTATCTCAAAAATTGTCGCTCTGATGCAAACAACTGATGAGTTATCTACTTAAATTTGTTGAACAAAACGACTTACGTATTTTAAGCATGCTAACCTTTAGCCCGGTAAGCAAATTAAAAAAAAACGCAATATGTAGGCTACACGAGAACGGAGACGTCGAGTAACCAAAACAAATGCGTTAAACAAATTCGTACACGTTATTTATCAATTTAACTCTAGAATTAAAGGATATACAACGAGAAACAACGTTTGACAACCTTTAAACAGTTTTAATAACTATCTCAAAAATTGTCGCTCTGATGCAAACAACTGATGAGTTATCTACTTAAATTTGTTGAACAAAACGACTTACGTATTTTAAGCATGCTAACCTTTAGCCCGGTAAGCAAATTAAAAAAAAACGCAATATGTAGGCTACACGAGAACGGAGACGTCGAGTAACCAAAACAAATGCGTTAAACAAATTCGTACACGTTATTTATCAATTTAACTCTAGAATTAAAGGATATACAACGAGAAACAACGTTTGACAACCTTTAAACAGTTTTAATAACTATCTCAAAAATTGTCGCTCTGATGCAAACAACTGATGAGTTATCTACTTAAATTTGTTGAACAAAACGACTTACGTATTTTAAACATGCTAACCTTTAGCCCGGTAAGCAAATTAAAAAAAAACGCAATATGTAGGCTACACGAGAACGGAGACGTCGAGTAACCAAAACAAATGCGTTAAACAAATTCGTACACGTTATTTATCAATTTAACTCTAGAATTAAAGGATATACAACGAGAAACAACGTTTGACAACCTTTAAACAGTTTTAATAACTATCTCAAAAATTGTCGCTCTGATGCAAACAACTGATGAGTTATCTACTTAAATTTGTGAACAAAACGACTTACGTATTTTAAGCATGCTAACCTTTAGCCCGGTAAGCAAATTAAAAAAAAACGCAATATGTAGGCTACACGAGAACGGAGACGTCGAGTAACCAAAACAAATGCGTTAAACAAATTCGTACACGTTATTTATCAATTTAACTCTAGAATTAAAGGATATACAACGAGAAACAACGTTTGACAACCTTTAAACAGTTTTAATAACTATCTCAAAAATTGTCGCTCTGATGCAAACAACTGATGAGTTATCTACTTAAATTTGTTGAACAAAACGACTTACGTATTTTAAGCATGCTAACCTTTAGCCCGGTAAGCAAATTAAAAAAAAACGCAATATGTAGGCTACACGAGAACGGAGACGTCGAGTAACCAAAACAAATGCGTTAAACAAATTCGTACACGTTATTTATCAATTTAACTCTAGAATTAAAGGATATACAACGAGAAACAACGTTTGACAACCTTTAAACAGTTTTAATAACTATCTCAAAAATTGTCGCTCTGATGCAAACAACTGATGAGTTATCTACTTAAATTTGTTGAACAAAACGACTTACGTATTTTAAGCATGCTAACCTTTAGCCCGGTAAGCAAATTAAAAAAAAACGCAATATGTAGGCTACACGAGAACGGAGACGTCGAGTAACCAAAACAAATGCGTTAAACAAATTCGTACACGTTATTTATCAATTTAACTCTAGAATTAAAGGATATACAACGAGAAACAACGTTTGACAACCTTTAAACAGTTTTAATAACTATCTCAAAAATTGTCGCTCTGATGCAAACAACTGATGAGTTATCTACTTAAATTTGTTGAACAAAACGACTTACGTATTTTAAGCATGCTAACCTTTAGCCCGGTAAGCAAATTAAAAAAAAACGCAATATGTAGGCTACACGAGAACGGAGACGTCGAGTAACCAAAACAAATGCGTTAAACAAATTCGTACACGTTATTTATCAATTTAACTCTAGAATTAAAGGATATACAACGAGAAACAACGTTTGACAACCTTTAAACAGTTTTAATAACTATCTCAAAAATTGTCGCTCTGATGCAAACAACTGATGAGTTATCTACTTAAATTTGTTGAACAAAACGACTTACGTATTTTAAGCATGCTAACCTTTAGCCCGGTAAGCAAATTAAAAAAAAACGCAATATGTAGGCTACACGAGAACGGAGACGTCGAGTAACCAAAACAAATGCGTTAAACAAATTCGTACACGTTATTTATCAATTTAACTCTAGAATTAAAGGATATACAACGAGAAACAACGTTTGACAACCTTTAAACAGTTTTAATAACTATCTCAAAAATTGTCGCTCTGATGCAAACAACTGATGAGTTATCTACTTAAATTTGTTGAACAAAACGACTTACGTATTTTAAGCATGCTAACCTTTAGCCGGTAAGCAAATTAAAAAAAAACGCAATATGTAGGCTACACGAGAACGGAGACGTCGAGTAACCAAAACAAATGCGTTAAACAAATTCGTACACGTTATTTATCAATTTAACTCTAGAATTAAAGGATATACAACGAGAAACAACGTTTGACAACCTTTAAACAGTTTTAATAACTATCTCAAAAATTGTCGCTCTGATGCAAACAACTGATGAGTTATCTACTTAAATTTGTTGAACAAAACGACTTACGTATTTTAAGCATGCTAACCTTTAGCCCGGTAAGCAAATTAAAAAAAAACGCAATATGTAGGCTACACGAGAACGGAGACGTCGAGTAACCAAAACAAATGCGTTAAACAAATTCGTACACGTTATTTATCAATTTAACTCTAGAATTAAAGGATATACAACGAGAAACAACGTTTGACAACCTTTAAACAGTTTTAATAACTATCTCAAAAATTGTCGCTCTGATGCAAACAACTGATGAGTTATCTACTAAATTTGTTGAACAAAACGACTTACGTATTTTAAGCATGCTAACCTTTAGCCCGGTAAGCAAATTAAAAAAAAACGCAATATGTAGGCTACACGAGAACGGAGACGTCGAGTAACCAAAACAAATGCGTTAAACAAATTCGTACACGTTATTTATCAATTTAACTCTAGAATTAAAGGATATACAACGAGAAACAACGTTTGACAACCTTTAAACAGTTTTAATAACTATCTCAAAAATTGTCGCTCTGATGCAAACAACTGATGAGTTATCTACTTAAATTTGTTGAACAAAACGACTTACGTATTTTAAGCATGCTAACCTTTAGCCCGGTAAGCAAATTAAAAAAAAACGCAATATGTAGGCTACACGAGAACGGAGACGTCGAGTAACCAAAACAAATGCGTTAAACAAATTCGTACACGTTATTTATCAATTTAACTCTAGAATTAAAGGATATACAACGAGAAACAACGTTTGACAACCTTTAAACAGTTTTAATAACTATCTCAAAAATTGTCGCTCTGATGCAAACAACTGATGAGTTATCTACTTAAATTTGTTGAACAAAACGACTTACGTATTTTAAGCATGCTAACCTTTAGCCCGGTAAGCAAATTAAAAAAAAACGCAATATGTAGGCTACACGAGAACGGAGACGTCGAGTAACCAAAACAAATGCGTTAAACAAATTCGTACACGTTATTATCAATTTAACTCTAGAATTAAAGGATATACAACGAGAAACAACGTTTGACAACCTTTAAACAGTTTTAATAACTATCTCAAAAATTGTCGCTCTGATGCAAACAACTGATGAGTTATCTACTCTAAATTTGTTGAACAAAACGACTTACGTATTTTAAGCATGCTAACCTTTAGCCCGGTAAGCAAATTAAAAAAAAACGCAATATGTAGGCTACACGAGAACGGAGACGTCGAGTAACCAAAACAAATGCGTTAAACAAATTCGTACACGTTATTTATCAATTTAACTCTAGAATTAAAGGATATACAACGAGAAACAACGTTTGACAACCTTTAAACAGTTTTAATAACTATCTCAAAAATTGTCGCTCTGATGCAAACAACTGATGAGTTATCTACTTAAATTTGTTGAACAAAACGACTTACGTATTTTAAGCATGCTAACCTTTAGCCCGGTAAGCAAATTAAAAAAAAACGCAATATGTAGGCTACACGAGAACGGAGACGTCGAGTAACCAAAACAAATGCGTTAAACAAATTCGTACACGTTATTTATCAATTTAACTCTAGAATTAAAGGATATACAACGAGAAACAACGTTTGACAACCTTTAAACAGTTTTAATAAACTATCTCAAAAATTGTCGCTCTGATGCAAAACAACTGCTGAGTTATCTACTCAAATTTGTTGAACAAAACGACTTACGTATTTTAAGCATGCTAACCTTTAGCCCGGTAAGCAAATTAAAAAAAAACGCAATATGTAGGCTACACGAGAACGGAGACGTCGAGTAACCAAAACAAATGCGTTAAACAAATTCGTACACGTTATTTATCAATTTAACTCTAGAATTAAAGGATATACAACGAGAAACAACGTTTGACAACCTTTAAACAGTTTTAATAACTATCTCAAAAATTGTCGCTCTGATGCAAAACAACTGATGAGTTATCTACTTAAATTTGTTGAACAAAACGACTTACGTATTTTAAAGCATGCTAACCTTTAGCCCGGTAAGCAAATTAAAAAAAAACGCAATATGTAGGCTACACGAGAACGGAGACGTCGAGTAACCAAAACAAATGCGTTAAACAAATTCGTACACGTTATTTATCAATTTAACTCTAGAATAAAGGATATACAACGAGAAACAACGTTTGACAACCTTAAACAGTTTTAATAACTATCTCAAAAATTGTCGCTCTGATGCAAACAACTGATGAGTTATCTACTTAAATTGTTGAACAAAACGACTTACGTATTTTAAGCATGCTAACCTTTAGCCCGGTAAGCAAATTAAAAAAAAACGCAATATGTAGGCTACACGAGAACGGAGACGTCGAGTAACCAAAACAAATGCGTTAAACAAATTCGTACACGTTATTTATCAATTTAACTCTAGAATTAAAGGATATACAACGAGAAACAACGTTTGACAACCTTTAAACAGTTTTAATAACTATCTCAAAAATTGTCGCTCTGATGCAAACAACTGATGAGTTATCTACTTAAATTTGTTGAACAAAACGACTTACGTATTTTAAGCATGCTAACCTTTAGCCGGTAAGCAAATTAAAAAAAAACGCAATATGTAGGCTACACGAGAACGGAGACGTCGAGTAACCAAAACAAATGCGTTAAACAAATTCGTACACGTTATTTATCAATTTAACTCTAGAATTAAAGGATATACAACGAGAAACAACGTTTGACAACCTTTAAACAGTTTTAATAACTATCTCAAAAATTGTCGCTCTGATGCAAACAACTGATGAGTTATCTACTTAAATTTGTTGAACAAAACGACTTACGTATTTTAAGCATGCTAACCTTTAGCCCGGTAAGCAAATTAAAAAAAAACGCAATATGTAGGCTACACGAGAACGGAGACGTCGAGTAACCAAAACAAATGCGTTTAAACAAATTCGTACACGTTATTTATCAATTTAACTCTAGAATTAAAGGATATACAACGAGAAACAACGTTTGACAACCTTTAAACAGTTTTAATAACTATCTCAAAAATTGTCGCTCTGATGCAAACAACTGATGAGTTATCTACTTAAATTTGTTGAACAAAACGACTTACGTATTTTAAGCATGCTAACCTTTAGCCCGGTAAGCAAATTAAAAAAAAACGCAATATGTAGGCTACACGAGAACGGAGACGTCGAGTAACCAAAACAAATGCGTTAAACAATTCGTACACGTTATTTATCAATTTAACTCTAGAATTAAAGGATATACAACGAGAAACACGTTTGACAACCTTTAAACAGTTTTAATAACTATCTCAAAAATTGTCGCTCTGATGCAAACAACTGATGAGTTATCTACTAAATTTGTTGAACAAAACGACTTACGTATTTTAAGCATGCTAACCTTTAGCCCGGTAAGCAAATTAAAAAAAAACGCAATATGTAGGCTACACGAGAACGGAGACGTCGAGTAACCAAAACAAATGCGTTAAACAAATTCGTACACGTTATTTATCAATTTAACTCTAGAATTAAAGGATATACAACGAGAAACAACGTTTGACAACCTTTAAACAGTTTTATAACTATCTCAAAAATGTCGCTCTGATGCAAACAACTGATGAGTTATCTACTTAAATTTGTTGAACAAAACGACTTACGTATTTTAAGCATGCTAACCTTTAGCCCGGTAAGCAAATTAAAAAAAAACGCAATATGTAGGCTACACGAGAACGGAGACGTCGAGTAACCAAAACAAATGCGTTAAACAAATTCGTACACGTTATTTATCAATTTAACTCTAGAATTAAAGGATATACAACGAGAAACAACGTTTGACAACCTTTAAACAGTTTTAATAACTATCTCAAAAATTGTCGCTCTGATGCAAACAACTGATGAGTTATCTACTTAAATTTGTGAACAAAACGACTTACGTATTTTAAGCATGCTAACTTTAGCCGGTAAGCAAATAAAAAAAACGCAATATGTAGGCTACACGAGAACGGAGACGTCGAGTAACCAAAACAAATGCGTTAAACAAATTCGTACACGTTATTTATCAATTTAACTCTAGAATTAAAGGATATACAACGAGAAACAACGTTGACAACCTTTAAACAGTTTAATAACTATCCAAAAATTGTCGCTCTGATGCAAACAACTGATGAGTTATCTACTTAAATTTGTTGAACAAAACGACTTACGTATTTTAAGCATGTAACCTTTAGCCCGGTAAGCAAATTAAAAAAAAACGCAATATGTAGGCTACACGAGAACGGAGACGTCGAGTAACCAAAACAAATGCGTTAAACAAATTCGTACACGTTATTTATCAATTTAACTCTAGAATTAAAGGATATACAACGAGAAACCACGTTTGACAACCTTTAACAGTTTTAATAACTATCTCAAAATTGTCGCTCTGATGCAAACAAACTGATGAGTTATCTACTTAAATTTGTTGAACAAAACGACTTACGTATTTTAAGCATGCTAACCTTTAGCCCGGTAAGCAATATTAAAAAAAAACGCAATATGTAGGCTACACGAGAACGGAGACGTCGAGTAACCAAAACAAATGCGTTAAACAATTCGTACACGTTATTTATCAATTTAACTCTAGAATTAAAGGATATACAACGAGAAACACGTTTGACAACCTTTAAACAGTTTAATAACTATCTCAAAAATTGTCGCTCTGATGCAAACAACTGATGAGTTATCTACTTAAATTTGTTGAACAAAACGACTTACGTATTTTAAGCATGCTAACCTTTAGCCCGGTAAGCAAATTAAAAAAAAACGCAATATGTAGGCTACACGAGAACGGAGACGTCGAGTAACCAAAACAAATGCGTTAAACAAATTCGTACACGTTATTTATCAATTTAACTCTAGAATTAAAGGATATACAACGAGAAACAACGTTTGACAACCTTTAAACAGTTTTAATAACTATCTCAAAAATTGTCGCTCTGATGCAAACAACTGATGAGTTATCTACTTAAATTTGTTGAACAAACGACTTACGTATTTTAAGCATGCTAACCTTTAGCCCGGTAAGCAAATTAAAAAAAAACGCAATATGTAGGCTACACGAGAACGGAGACGTCGAGTAACCAAAACAAATGCGTTAAACAAATTCGTACACGTTATTTATCAATTTAACTCTAGAATTAAAGGATATACAACGAGAAACAACGTTTGACAACCTTTAAACAGTTTTAATAACTATCTCAAAAATTGTCGCTCTGATGCAAACAACTGATGAGTTATCTACTTAAATTTGTTGAACAAAACGACTTACGTATTTTAAGCATGCCTAACCTTTAGCCCGGTAAGCAAATTAAAAAAAAACGCAATATGTAGGCTACACGAGAACGGAGACGTCGAGTAACCAAAACAAATGCGTTAAACAAATTCGTACACGTTATTATCAATTTAACTCTAGAATTAAAGGATATACAACGAGAAACAACGTTTGACAACCTTTAAACAGTTTTAATAACTATCTCAAAAATTGTCGCTCTGATGCAAACAACTGATGAGTTATCTACTAAATTTGTTGAACAAAACGACTTACGTATTTTAAGCATGCTAACCTTTAGCCGTAAGCAAATTAAAAAAAAACGCAATATGTAGGCTACACGAGAACGGAGACGTCGAGTAACCAAAACAATGCGTTTAAACAAAATTCGTACACGTTATTTATCAATTTAACTCTAGAATTAAAGGATATACAACGAGAAACAACGTTTGACAACCTTTAACAGTTTTAATAACTATCTCAAAAATTGTCGCTCTGATGCAAACAACTGATGAGTTATCTACTTAAATTTGTTGAACAAAACGACTTACGTATTTTAAGCATGCTAACCTTTAGCCCGGTAAGCAAATTACACACACGCAATATGTAGGCTACACGAGAACGGAGGACGTCGAGTAACCAAACAAATGCGTTAAACAAATTCGTACACGTTATTTATCAATTTAACTCTAGAATTAAAGGATATACAACGAGAAACAACGTTGACAACCTTTAAACAGTTTTAATAACTATCTCAAAAAATTGCGCTCTGATGCAAACAACTGATGAGTTATCTACTTAAATTTGTTGAACAAAACGACTTACGTATTTTAAGCCATGCTAACCTTTAGCCCGGTAAGCAATTAAAAAAAAACGCAATATGTAGGCTACACGAGAACGGAGACGTCGAGTAACCAAAACAAATGCTGTTAAACAAATTCGTACACGTTATTTATCAATTTAACTCTAGAATTAAAGGATAATACAACGAGAGAAACAACGTTTGACAACCTTTAAACAGTTTAATAACTATCTCAAAAATTGTCGCTCTGATGCAAACAACTGATGAGTTATCTACTTAAATTTGTTGAACAAAACGACTTACGTATTTTAAGCATGCTACCTTTAGCCGGTAAAGCAAATTAAAAAAAACGCAATATGTAGGCTACACGAGAACGGAGACGTCGAGTAACCAAAACAAATGCGTTAAACAAATTCGTACACGTTATTGATCAATTTAACTCTAGAATTAAAGGATATACACGAGAAACAACGTTTGACAACCTTTAACATTTTAATAACTATCTCAAAAATTGTCGCTCTGATGCAAACAACTGATGAAGTTATCTACTTAAATTTGTGAACAAAACGACTTACGTATTTTAAGCATGCTAACCTTTAGCCCGGAAGCAAATTACGCAATATGTAGGCTACACGAGAACGGAGACGTCGAGTAACCAAAAACAAATGCGTTAAACAAATTCGACACGTATTTATCATTTAACTCTAGAATTAAAGGATATACAACGAGAAACAACGTTTGACAACCTTTAAACAGTTTTAATAACTATCTCAAAAATTGTCGCTCTGATGCAAACAACTGATGAGTTATCTACTTAAATTTGTTGAACAAACGACTTACGTATTTTAAGCATGCTAACCTTTAGCCCGGTAAGCAAATTACGCAATATGTAGGCTACACGAGAACGGAGGACGTCGAGTAACCAAAACAATGCGTTAAACAAAATTCGTACACGTTATTTATCAATTTAACTCTAGAATTAAAGGATATACAACGAGAAAACAACGTTTGACAACCTTTAAACAGTTTTAATAACTATCTCAAAAAATTGTCGCTCTGATGCAAACAACTGAGAGTTATCTACTTAAATTTGTTGAACAAAACGACTTACGTATTTTAAGCATGCTAACCTTTAGCCCGGTAAGCAAATTAAAAAAAAACGCAATATGTAGGCTACACGAGAACGGAGACGTCGAGTAACCAAAACAAATGCGTTAAACAAATTCGTACACGTTATTTATCAATTTAACTCTAGAATTAAAGGATATACAACGAGAAAACAACGTTTGACAACCTTTAAACAGTTTTAATAACTATCTCAAAAATTGTCGCTCTGATGCAAACAACTGATGAGTTATCTACTTAAATTTGTTGAACAAAACGACTTAAGTATTTAAGCATGCTAACCTTTAGCCCGGTAAGCAAATTACGCAATATGTAGGCTACACGAGAACGGAGACGTCGAGTAACCAAAACAAATGCGTTAAACAAATTCGTACACGTTATTTATCAATTTAACTCTAGAATTAAAGGATATACAACGAGAAACAACGTTTGACAACCTTTAAACAGTTTAATACTATCTCAAAAATTGTCGCTCTGATGCAAACAACTGATGAGTTATCTACTCAAATTTGTTGAACAAAACGACTTACGTATTTTAAGCATGCTAACCTTTAGCCCGGTAAGCAAATTAAAAAAAAACGCAATATGTAGGCTACACGAGAACGGAGACGTCGAGTAACCAAAACAAATGCGTTAAACAAATTCGTACACGTTATTTATCAATTTAACTCTAGAATTAAAGGATATACAACGAGAAACAACGTTGACAACCTTTTAAACAGTTTTAATAACTATCTCAAAAATTGTCGCTCTGATGCAAACAACTGATGAGTTATCTACTTAAATTTGTTGAACAAAACGACTTACGTATTTTAAGCATGCTAACCTTTAGCCCGGTAAGCAAATTAAAAAAAAACGCAATATGTAGGCTACACGAGAACGGAGACGTCGAGTAACCAAAACAAATGCGTTAAACAAATTCGTACACGTTATTTATCAATTTAACTCTAGAATTAAAGGATATACAACGAGAAACAACGTTTGACAACCTTTAAACAGTTTTAATAACTATCTCAAAATTGTCGCTCTGATGCAAACAACTGCTGAGTTATCTACTTAAATTTGTTGAACAAAACGACTTACGTATTTTAAGCATGCTAACCTTTAGCCCGGTAAGCAAATTACGCAATATGTAGGCTACACGAGAACGGAGACGTCGAGTAACCAAAACAAATGCGTTAAACAAATTCGTACACGTTATTTATCAATTTAACTCTAGAATTAAAGGATATACAACGAGAAACAACGTTTGACAACCTTTAAACAGTTTTAATAACTATCTCAAAAATTGTCGCTCTGATGCAAACAACTGATGAGTTATCTACTTAAATTTGTTGAACAAAACGACTTACGTATTTTAAGCATGCTAACCTTTAGCCCGGTAAGCAAATTAAAAAAAAACGCAATATGTAGGCTACACCGAGAACGGAGACGTCGAGTAACCAAAACAAATGCGTTAAACAAATTCGTACACGTTATTTATCAATTTAAACTCTAGAATTAAAGGATATACAACGAGAAACAACGTTTGACAACCTTTAAACAGTTTTAATAACTATCTCAAAAATTGTCGCTCTGATGCAAACAACTGATGAGTTATCTACTTAAATTTGTTGAACAAACGACTTACGTATTTTAAGCATGCTAACCTTTAGCCCGGTAAGCAAATTAAAAAAAAACGCAATATGTAGCTACACGAGAACGGAGACGTCGAGTAACCAAAACAAATGCGTTAAACAAATTCGTACACGTTATTTATCAATTTAACTCTAGAATTAAAGGATATACAACGAGAAACAACGTTTGACAACCTTTAAACAGTTTTAATAACTATCTCAAAAATTGTCGCTCTGATGCAAACAACTGATGAGTTATCTACTCTAAATTTGTTGAACAAAACGACTTACGTATTTTAAGCATGCTAACCTTTAGCCCGAGTAAGCAAATTAAAAAAAAACGCAATATGTAGGCTACACGAGAACGGAGACGTCGAGTACCAAAACAAATGCGTTAAACAAATTCGTACACGTTATTTATCAATTTAACTCTAGAATTAAAGGATATACAACGAGAAACAACGTTTGACAACCTTTTAAACAGTTTTAATAACTATCTCAAAAATTGTCGCTCTGATGCAAACAACTGATGAGTTATCTACTTAAATTTGTTGAACAAAACGACTTACGTATTTTAAGCATGCTAACCTTTAGCCCGGTAAGCAAATTAAAAAAAAACGCAATATGTAGGCTACACGAGAACGGAGACGTCGAGTAACCCAAAACAAATGCGTTAAACAAATTCGTACACGGTATTTATCAATTTAACTCTAGAATTAAAGGATATACAACGAGAAACAACGTTTGACAACCTTTAAAACAGTTTTAATAACTATCTCAAAAATTGTCGCTCTGATGCAAACAACTGATGAGTTATCTACTTAAATTTGTTGAACAAAAACGACTTACGTATTTTAAGCATGCTAACCTTTAGCCCGGTAAGCAAATTACGCAATATGTAGGCTACACGAGAACGGAGACGTCGAGTAACCAAAACAAATGCGTTAAACAAATTCGTACACGTTATTATCAATTTAACTCTAGAATTAAAGGATATACAACGAGAAACAACGTTTGACAACCTTTAAACAGTTTTAATAACTATCTCAAAAATTGTCGCTCTGATGCAAACAACTGATGAGTTATCTACTCAAATTTGTTGAACAAAACGACTTACGTATTTTAAGCATGCTAACCTTTAGCCGGTAAGCAAATTAAAAAAAAACGCATATGTAGGCTACACGAGAACGGAGACGTCGAGTAACCAAAACAAATGCGTTAAACAAATTCGTACACGTTATTTATCAATTTAACTCTAGAATTAAAGGATATACAACGAGAAACAACGTTTGACAACCTTTAAACAGTTTTAATAACTATCTCAAAAATTGTCGCTCTGATGCAAACAACTGCTGAGTTATCTACTAAATTTGTTGAACAAAACGACTTACTATTTTAAGCATGCTAACCTTTAGCCCGGTAAGCAAATTAAAAAAAAACGCAATATGTAGGCTACACGAGAACGGAGACGTCGAGTAACCAAAACAAATGCGTTAAACAATTCGTACACGTTATTTTCATTTAACTCTAGAATTAAAGGATATACAACGAGAAACAACGTTTGACAACCTTTAAACAGTTTTAATAACTATCTCAAAAATTGTCGCTCTGATGCAAACAACTGATGAGTTATCTACTTAAATTTGTTGAACAAAACGACTTACGTAATTTTAAGCATGCTAACCTTTAGCCCGGTAAGCAAATTAAAAAAAAACGCAATATGTAGGCTACACGAGAACGGAGCCGTCGAGTAACCAAAACAAATGCGTTAAACAAATTCGTACACGTATTTATCAATTTAACTCTAGAATTAAAGGATATACAACGAGAAACAACGTTTGACAACCTTTAAACAGTTTTAATAACTATCTCAAAAATTGTCGCTCTGATGCAAACAACTGATGAGTTATCTACTTAAATTTGTTGAACAAAACGACTTACGTATTTAAGCATGCTAACCTTTAGCCCGGTAAGCAAATTAAAAAAAACGCAATATGTAGGCTACACGAGAACGGAGACGTCGAGTAACCAAAACAAATGCGTTAAACAAATTCGTACACGTTATTATCAATTTAACTCTAGAATTAAAGGATATACAACGAGAAACAACGTTTGACAACCTTTAAACAGTTTAATAACTATCTCAAAAATTGTCGCTCTGATGCAAACAACTGCTGAGTTATCTACTTAAATTTGTTGAACAAAACGACTTACGTATTTTAAGCATGCTAACCTTTAGCCCGGTAAGCAAATTAAAAAAAAACGCAATATGTAGGCTACACGAGAACGGAGACGTCGAGTAACCAAAACAAATGCGTTAAACAAATTCGTACACGTTATTTATCAATTTAACTCTAGAATTAAAGGATATACAACGAGAAACAACGTTTGACAACCTTTAAACAGTTTTAATAACTATCTCAAAATTGTCGCTCTGATGCAAACAACTGCTGAGTTATCTACTCAAATTTGTTGAACAAAACGACTTACGTATTTTAAGCATGCTAACCTTTAGCCCGGTAAGCAAATTAAAAAAAAACGCAATATGTAGGCTACACGAGAACGGAGACGTCGAGTAACCAAAACAAATGCGTTAAACAAAATTCGTACACGTATTTATCAATTTAACTCTAGAATTAAAGGATATACAACGAGAAACAACGTTTGACAACCTTTAAACAGTTTTAATAACTATCTCAAAAATTGTCGCTCTGATGCAAACAACTGATGAGTTATCTACTCAAATTTGTTGAACAAAACGACTTACGTATTTAAGCATGCTAACCTTTAGCCCGGTAAGCAAATTAAAAAAAAACGCAATATGTAGGCTACACGAGAACGGAGACGTCGAGTAACCAAAACAAATGCGGTTAAACAAATTCGTACACGTTATTTATCAATTTAACTCTAGAATTAAAGGATATACAACGAGAAACAACGTTTGACAACCTTTAAACAGTTTTAATAACTATCTCAAAAATTGTCGCTCTGATGCAAACAACTGATGAGTTATCTACTAAATTTGTTGAACAAAACGACTTACGTATTTTAAGCATGCTAACCTTTAGCCCGGTAAGCAAATTAAAAAAAAACGCAATATGTAGGCTACACGAGAACGGAGACGTCGAGTAACCAAAACAAATGCGTTAAACAAATTCGTACACGTTATTTATCAATTTAACTCTAGAATTAAAGGATATACAACGAGAAACAACGTTTGACAACCTTTAAACAGTTTTAATAACTATCTCAAAATTGTCGCTCTGATGCAAACAACTGATGAGTTATCTACTAAATTTGTGAACAAAACGACTTACGTATTTTAAGCATGCAACCTTTAGCCCGGTAAGCAAATTAAAAAAAAACGCAATATGTAGGCTACACGAGAACGGAGACGTCGAGTAACCAAAACAAATGCGTTAAACAAATTCGTACACGTTATTTATCAATTAACTCTAGAATTAAAGGATATACAACGAGAAACAACGTTTGACAACCTTTAAACAGTTTTAATAACTATCTCAAAAATTGTCGCTCTGATGCAAACAACTGATGAGTTATCTACTTAAATTTGTTGAACAAAACGACTTACGTATTTTAAAGCATGCTAACCTTTAGCCCGGTAAGCAAATTAAAAAAAAACGCAATATGTAGGCTACACGAGAACGGAGACGTCGAGTAACCAAAACAAATGCGTTAAACAAATTCGTACACGGTATTTATCAATTTAACTCTAGAATTAAAGGATATACAACGAGAAAACAACGTTTGACAACCTTTAAACAGTTTTAATAACTATCTCAAAAATTGTCGCTCTGATGCAAACAACTGATGAGTATCTACTTAATTGTTGAACAAAACGACTTACGTATTTTAAGCATGCTAACCTTTAGCCCGGTAAGCAAATTAAAAAAAAACGCAATATGTAGGCTACACGAGAACGGAGACGTCGAGTAACCAAAACAAATGCGTTAAACAAATTCGTACACGTTATTTATCAATTTAACTCTAGAATTAAAGGATATACAACGAGAAACAACGTTTGACAACCTTTAAACAGTTTTAATAACTATCTCAAAAATTGTCGCTCTGATGCAAACAACTGATGAGTTATCTACTCAAATTTGTTGAACAAAACGACTTACGTATTTTAAGCATGCTAACCTTTAGCCCGGTAAGCAAATTAAAAAAAACGCAATATGTAGGCTACACGAGAACGGAGACGTCGAGTAACCAAAACAAATGCGTTAAACAAATTCGTACACGTTATTTATCATTTAACTCTAGAATTAAAGGATATACAACGAGAAACAACGTTTGACAACCTTTAAACAGTTTTAATAACTATCTCAAAAATTGTCGCTCTGATGCAAACAACTGATGAGTTATCTACTTAAATTTGTTGAACAAAACGACTAACGTATTTAAGCATGCTAACCTTTAGCGGTAAGCAAATTAAAAAAACGCAATATGTAGGCTACACGAGCACGGAGACGCGAGAACCAAAACAAAGTGCGTTCTAAACAAATTCGTACACGTTATTATCAATTTAACTCTAGAATTAAAGGATATACAACGAGAAACAACGTTTGACACCTTTAAACAGTTTTAATAACTATCTCAAAAATTGTCGCTCTGATGCAAACAACTGATGAGTTATCTACTAAATTTGTGAACAAAACGACTTACGTATTTTAAGCATGCTAACCTTTAGCCCGGTAAGCAAATTAAAAAAAAACGCAATATGTAGGCTACACGAGACGGAGACGTCGAGTAACTCAAAACAAATGCGTTAAACAAATTCGTACACGTTATTTATCAATTTAACTCTAGAATTAAAGGATATACAACGAGAAACACGTTGACAACCTTTCTAAACAGTTTTAATAACTATCTCAAAAATGTCGCTCTGATGCAAACAAACTGCTGAGTTATCTACTCAAATATTGTTGAACAAAACGACTTACGTATTTTAAGCATGCAACCTTGCCGGTAAGCAAATTAAAAAAAACGCAATATGTAGGCTACACGAGAACGAGACGTCGAGTAACCAAAACAAATGCGATTAACAAATTCGTACACGTTATTTATCAATTTAACTCTAGAATTAAAGGAGTACAACGAGAAACAACGTTTGACAACCTTTAAACGTTTTAATAACTATCTCAAAAATTGTCGCTCTGATGCAAACAACTGATGAGTTATCTACTAAATTTGTTGCACAAACGACTTACGTATTTTAAGCATGCTAACCTTTAGCCCGGTAAGCAAATTACGCAATATGTAGGCTACACGAGAACGGAGACGTCGAGTAACCAAAACAAATGTGTTAACCAAATTCGTACACGCTATTTATCAATTTAACTCTAGAATTAAAGGAGTACAACGAGAAACCAACGTTTGACAACCTTTAAACAGTTTAATAACTATCTCAAAAATTGTCGCTCTGATGCAAAACAACTGATGAGTATCTACATAAATTGTTGAACAAAACGACTTACGTATTTTAAGCATGCTAACTTTAGCCCGGTAAGCAAATTACGCAATAGTAGGCTTACACGAGAACGGAGACGTCGAGTAACCAAAACAAATGGGTTAAACAAATTCGTACACGTTATTATCAATAACTCTAGATTAAAGGATGTACAACGAGAAACAACGTTTGACAACCTTTAAACAGTTTTAATAACTATCTCAAAAATTGTCTGCTCTGATGCAAACAACTGATGATTATCTACTTAAATTTGTTGAACAAAACGACTTACGCTATTTTAAGCATGCTAAC
>JARSSU010018699.1:0-16230 GCA_029619165.1 Eurosta solidaginis
TATTATCGAAATCAAAACACTAATTTACTGAGTGACTGTTTTACTGGATTGACTTGAGCATACCTCAGCAACCAGAGAATTACAAAAACAAAATACATGAAATGCGTGTGTTTGTTTGTATGTATGTCACCCTACCGCCACGCTGTTATTTTGTTTTTTTTGTTTATCTGCACATTCGTATGTTCATTTCATTCGCTCGTTCACAATAGTGCCCTATTTTTGAATATGCAACACTATCAATCAGGTTGACAATTACTTAAGCCAACTCAACTCAATTACTTTTTATTGTTGCTTTCCATGCGATCCGGTAAACTAGCTAGTGTTTTAATTGTAGTAGTTAGCAAGGAAATACAGCTAATGTGTGAATCTAGCTCACATTTCATAGCTGATTTCCATTGATTGCAATCTCGGCTATATAACGCGTCCTCATATGTGAACGGGTCAGCCTCAGGGGCATGGATCTCGGCCAAATGAGACACGTAACCCTGGCTTGCAAAGTCGCGAGGTACCGGAGTTCGTGAAGTTTTACGTATTTCTGGATCAGGGGCACTTTCGGCGTTAATTTGTTGTCTGCACCATTACCCATATTTATCTTGCCTCCATCAATTTCGTTAAATATTTCATTGTCTGATTCTGATGATTTTGTGGGTTTCTCAGGAGAACCATTCGGATCAGTGTCGTGTTCCCCCACTGATTCAGTATCTTCCAAAATGTATTTTACAGGCTCTATTGTTTTTGCTGATGGTACTACATTTGTGCTTGTACATACCCTTTTTGTTGTTGGGTCAATGCAACGATAGCCTTTTGTTGTGTCACTGTAACCCACGAATAATAACTTGGTAGATTTAGGGTCCCATTTCCTTCGCCTCTTTTTGGTATATGAACCATGACTGGTGAACCAAAAATGCGAAAGTTTGCAATGTCTATTTCAGAGTCCGTCCATAAACTCTCAGGCACACATTTTCCCAACACGGAACTAGGTGAGCGGTTGGTGATATAGGCTGCCGTATGCACAGCCTCCCACCAGTATGGTTTGCTTAAACCTGCATCAAAAATCATACACTTAGCTTTTTCTATAATTGTGCGGTTCATTCCCTCCGAAACCCCGTTTTGTTCAGGGGTATACGGATTGGTGGTTTGATGGATAATACCGGCCTGCCGACAAAAGCTGTTAAATTGGTCACCGACATACTCTTTCCCATTATCTGTGCGAATTACTTTGATTTTTCTGTCAGTTTGAGTTTCAACTAAATTTTTGAAATCTTTAAATCGAGCAGATACATCTTCCTTGGACTTTAACAGATATACAAAAACTTTTCGGAAGTAGTCGTCTACAAAAGTGAGGAAGTAGCTAGCCCCGCCAAATGACTTATTTTCCATAGGGCCACACAAGTCGGAGTGTATCAAGGCTAGGGCAACCTCAGCACGAAATGCATTATGTTTAAATGGCGCTCTAGCGTGTTTCCCTTTGCAACAAACTTCGCAAGCTTGTAGCTCCGAACTATTACCACTAAACGCTAACCCCTTTACGGTATCGTCTCTCAGTTTTTGTAAATCTGCATAGTTGAGGTGACCTAAACGTCGGTGCCAAGTCATGATGTTAGTATCGTGTTTAGAGAACATACACGACACTCGTAAATTTTCAAATTTGTAGACACCCAGTAAACATTTCGTTGCAGTGACCAAGTTACCCCTATCGTCATTTATTCTACAGCCATATTTGTCAAATATCACGCTGTTTCCTTTTTCTACAATCTGAGCGACCGATAGCAAGTTCGTGGCTAATTTCGGCATTAATAGCACGTTGTTCACCTCAACTTCGCTATCATTAATGCGCAGATGGGCATCGCCAAAAACCTTTCACAGCCATGCGATAATTATTCGCAACACTTATGTCTTTGATAGGGGAACTTCTTATATTAATTAACCAGTCTTTATTCGGAGTCATTTGACGTGACGCACCACTATAAATATACACTAAAATCATTTAGAGTACGAGCTGTTGAAGATGTCGAAGCTTTTATTTTCTCTTTACAGTAGTAGGCGCATTCTATTCTAAGCGAGCACGAAAAGAACACTCGCTTATTCATCGAATTACAATTGCTCTATTGTGAATGAAGTCTAAAATACACCAAGGCAATTTTTTGACATATAGAACTATCGCAACCAACTTCACTCGAAAAGTGCGAAAGAAAACAAAACAAGTCACCAGAAATTGTGCAAACATTTAATTGTACATTAAAATACTCCACCATTCGGACTTTGGAAACTGGCGAGTGTGGACACGCGCGGGTATCCCAATAGCGAGAGATTTTTACATATCAAATCGAACTGTTTGTTTTAATACAATATCTGGTGACTTCTATTAAAGTGGGGATTTGCGCATTCTATATTAGCGGTGAGTGATAGTGGCTTTGTGTGTTTTTATTTCTTTTTTTATCTAAGAAATTCTAATCTGATCATCATAAAGGAAAAAAAAAGGAAAAAGCTGCCTTTGTCCGCAGCTGCATTAAAAAGTGCAAGGGGCAAAATGGCGTCAACGAAGCAGTCGTTGGCGTCTGAGTCTTCAAGCAGAAATACCAACAAAAAACCAAAAGTTTTAGAAGAAAAAATAGTGACAGGTTTTTATGAACTTTCAAATGAGGGTCTGGTGAAAATTCAGGAAGAATCCTGTAACATTGAAGCCTCATGCTCGGACAGTACGACAGTGAGGTTAGGTGATTTCGCAGCCGCACATAGCGGCGAGAAAGAACCGTTAACCTCAAATGACATGGACATACACGATGACATACATACAGGCAACGGTACTTCAAACTCAACCAAAACTGTTACAATTGATGCCAACAACGATAAAAAAAGAAATAACTTTGTACCCTCAAAGTTTTCTTGGCGATATTTTTGTCTTAGTCGATGCGACAGACAACTCGTACATGAATAACGAAAAAATGACCTCCGGACTGACTCTTTTCACACAAATAAAAGACTTACGTTTTAAGGACATAATACACTTACAGGCAATAGGCAAAACGTTATACAAAGTAAGTTTTAAAAACACGTACGCAGCCAATAATTTCACACTGGACAACAGACTCACAAAACGTGGCCTTAAACCCTTCATTCCACGCACTGCACTTGAAATATACGGCGTTGTGAGAGGCATACCCACCTGCTTCGAAGACAATGACATTTTACTGGAAGCTTCTAGCACTATCAAAATTAGATCGGCAAGACGATTCACCAGAAAAGGTGATAAAGAAGGTACTTATGTGCCCAACGACAACAGTAAAAATAGGTTTCGAGGGTAAAGAACTTCCAAAATATATCTTATACAACTACACGAAACTAAATGTTCAACCATATTTTCCTCCCTTAAGACAATGCGACAACTGCGGGCGTATTGGTCACACCAAAATGTCGTGCAAAAGCAAGTCTCGATGCATTAATTGCGGAAAGAATGAATGTAATAAAGACTGTAACACAACCATTTGTATCCTATGCGGTCGAACGAACCACACAGCTAAAGAGAGAGGTGCTTGCCCTCAATGGGAGAAAGAAGCACAAATCAATCGAATTAAAACTATCAAAAAACTTTCCAGACGTGAGGTCTTAGACCAATACTTCCCCAAAAACTCAAACAGATTTGAAATTTTAGAGGATGAAGAAGCCACATTCCCCATGCTCAGCGTGGAGAATCAGAACATACTTGATAAGGATGAAGTAATAAACAGTAATTTTAGGAAACGCACCTTTAGCCAGGTTGTACGTAAGCCTGTCAACAGGCAAACTACAACAGCAAAAAGCAACAACAACTACAGACGTAGTACAAACAGCACCCCCATCAAGCCAGTGTTCAACACTGCAGAGTACCAAAAAGGTCTAGTCTCGGAAATCGAGAAACTTATGACCGAAATGTTAAAAATTACACAAAAGCTCTCCCGAGAGCAAACAAATCCACAAATCATCAATGAGATTCAATCTATCAGAAATAGATTCGAATCGCTCCAATATGATGAACTCCAACTTTTGGAGTCATCAACTCATGAATCTAATTATGAAGATTCTCCAATATAACGTGCAATCACTAAAAGCCAATTTAGACACCATAGAATACTATATTAACCATCACAACCATGAAATAGTATGCTTAAATGAAATCTTTCACTCACACAACACCCCATATAGAAAACTTATTAACTACAACATGATCAAAAAACATAGAAATGACGGGTATGGAGGAGTGGCCATTGCCATTAAACGTGACATTAAATTTAAAAAAATACAATTTAATACAGATCATGACGTCCTGTTTATCAGAACCACCAATTTATGTCCCAACATTGTCATTGCCAATGTATACTTTCCGCCAAGTCTAGGGATAAATGAATTTAACTCTGAAATTCAAAGAATTTTAACTTTTATCGAACCGCTACAAAATGTCTTCTTAATCGGTGATTTTAATGCGCGTGCTGTAAATTGGGGGGATAACTTCGACTCAAATAGAGGTAAACACTTAGTAAACCTCATCCTACAATCCAACCTGCGTCTTCTAAATCAAGGTGGTTACACCTACAAGCATAATCTCAATACAAACAATGGTTCGATCCTTGATCTTTCTTTTACAAATTGCAATAAACCATGTAATTGGTATGTAGATCACACCAGAATTGGGGGAAGTCACCATTTCCCGGTCACAATCGAAATTAATGGTTTCCAAAAACAATTAACAAAGTTTGTTGCAAAAAAACAACTTCTAAATTCTATTAAAAACATCCCATTTGAATCTTCAATCAGTAACATTGAAAACTACTTACAGGAAGAAATTAAAAATGCCACGTATACTATTACAAATAACAAAACTCCAAAAGCTTGGTGGAATGAAGAAGTTGATAAAACTTACCGATTCCTCAGAATTGCTAACAAAAAAGTTAAAAATAACCCCAGCCCAGAAAACTTTGAGCTCCTTATAGCTCAACAAAAGCTTTGGAAAACAACAATCAAAAAAGCAAAAAAAGAAAACTTTAATGGCAAAATCGAGGAATTACATTCCAACATGGGCAAAAAAGCTTGGAGATTTGTCAAGGCTCTTAGAGGTGACTATAGTCAACAAAACAACACTGGATGGAATGATGAGCACAATCAAAACTATCTAAACATTCTTAAAAATCAGGTACCCAATTCAACACCAACTCCTGCAGTAAACATACGCACAACTCCCAATCCAGAGCTTGCGCTCACCTTTGAAGAAGTCACTACAGTAATTTCCAACAAAGAAAGACACAGCAGCTGGTGCTGACAAAATTTCATTCGGAATGATCAAATCCATGTCCGACGTGGCCATCAACAACCTCAAAACAGCTCTAAATGACTTATTCTTATCTAATGTGATTCCATTGCATTGGAGAACAATCAAAATTGTTCCTATACCTAAAAAAGATAAAGACTTAAATAACTTTGAAAACTACAGACCGATTGCTCTAATACCTGTTCTACTTAAAATTATCAACTCATGCATTAAAAACAGACTTGACGTCTTCATCGAGAAACACAATTTTCTACCCAACAATAACTTTTCCTACAGGAAAAACAAATCCACTGCCATTTGTATTAATCAAATTCAACACCAAATTCGAGTTCTGAAAAGTCAAAATAAACAAGTCATTTTATGCGTTACAGATATCGCCAATGCATATAACTGCATTAACATCACCATTCTTCAAGAAATACTTCTAAATCTCAACATTGATCAACTTTATGTGGACTGGATCATTAATTTTCTATCTCTAAGGATTCTTAAACTTGGCAATAAAACCACGGAAATTCACAACGGACTTCCGCAAGGAAGCTGTCTCTCACCACTTCTTTTCAATATATATACAGCCAAACTTCATGATTTAAGTACTATTAATACACAAATGTACCAATTTGCAGACGATTTCATTTTCATAGCTTCCGGCTCTAACTTGTATGATACCACAAACGATTTACAACATACATTGAATTCCTTCACCGAGGAATGCAACCTTCTCAACTTATCCTTTAACCCAAGCAAAACCAAAATTATGCACGTAAGTAAAGGATCCAGAAAAGTAATTAATATTGCAATCAACAACACCGGCCTCGAACAAGTATCCTCCATCAAATTACTTGGTAGAACTATTAATAAATCACTTACAGTATCTGAACATAACAATAACATAGTCGAAAACGCTACTAATAACATCAACCTATTCAAATACATCACCAACATCAAATCTGGCCTACATCCACAAAAGGCTCTTAACATATATAAATCCCTTGTACGATCAAAGATCGAATACGGCAGCACTACTGCTGCAAACTGTTCCAAATCAGCCACCCAAATAATTCGTACACTACAAAATAAGTTTTTAAGAAGAAGTCTGGGCTTAGCTCCATCAACTCCCATAAATTTTGTTATATGCCATAGCCAACGAACTACCACCTAATGAAAGGGCAATTTGGCTCACTGCCAAGGAGCTGGTTAAACTGTTCGCTTACAAGGATCCCTATGCAATGGTCATCTCCTCCAACCCTCATATAAATTCTAGCTATTCTACAGTGTATAACAAATTCGAAACTATTTTTGATTCCTTGGATTATGTTGATCGTTTCTTCACTTACAGCAAGATCACAATCATAGATAAACACTTACCTATCAAAAAATCTGCTTTAACGCCTGAAATGGCACAAACACAATATGCACAACTACTAGAAAGATACACCTCCAATAATTTTCATGTTTTTTATACTGATGCCTCACTTTCAGACAACAAAACCGGATGCGCAATATACGATTATTCTGCAAAGACCGAACATCTTTTTCACATACCCTTTAAAACCTCCTCAGCTTTTGGAGAACTACTCGCCATCGAAGAAACAATTAATATTGCTATCAAGGAAAAGTTACACAAAATAACTATCTTCACCGATAGTTTAATCTCATGCCACATTCTAAAAAATAGAAACACTAATAATAGTATAGCCATACGAATACATAAGCTAATAAATAGCCAGAACTTCCAACAAATTCATTTAGTATGGACTCCCAGCCATATGGGTATAAATGGTAACGAAAAAGCTGACCAAATGGCCAAATTAGCCATAACAAACAGTCCGAATAGGCAGGTGAAGCTAAATATTGACGAAGCTCTTAAGCTAATTAAAGACAACATTCACTCCGAATGGTATAACAAATTTTTAGATTACTCCAGTGATAACCCCAACCTATTTTCCAAAACCTTTCCATGTAGAAAGAATAGTCCTTGGTTCAATAACCTATCCCTTCCCCCAACTCAAATCAAAACATTAAATAGAATACTCTCAGGACACACATATGACAAACAGTACCTTTACAGGATCAATGCTATCACCTCACCTCGCTGTGGCTGTGGCGATACTGGCGATTACATTCACCAGACCTTTCACTGTCGTAATTTTACTATCATGCGTGCAAAGTTTGATATATTTGATAAATACACAAATTTTGAAGAAATATTCTTAAGCAAGGACAAAGCCAATATCACACAACTATCTAAGTTTTTACAGAGAGCAAATTTCTCATTTTAACTAGTAGCATTTTATTTAAATCACATTTTTAATGCAACTTTTCATTTCATGTATAACCTTTGGGTATAACTTAATTTCGCTTTAAGTATTTTTTCATAACACACATCCGTGTCCACCAAGCACACTTTCCTTTTTAGTCCAGTCTCAGCGCGTACCATCAATCTGCGCTTCAAGACATCATTGCTCGCCTGATCATTATATCGCATTACATGAACTCTCAACACTGGGACCAAGAGGAACTGCGTCTACTTTATTCCCCTATATGTGGCGGAATATTATCTCATAATAACTACGTTTGAAAATAAATCTAAATCAAACCGACAATGAAGTGACAATTTCGAATATGGATTTCAAATAAAAAATATGTTTTTGCTGACAAGCTACTCGTTGCATGTTAAGAATCAACCCTGCACAATATTTGACAGGCGTATAAAAGATAAATTATCACATATATAATTGCTGAAAAGCAGCTCGTTTAACTATACTGCTCAATTTGAGATTTCAGGAAAATATCCATGCAAGCTGCTACACATGGTTCTGGCCAATTGGTATTACCATTGTGTACTGGTGGAGCTCAACGTGTGTCAATACAAAACTGGAAATTTAATCCATTAATTAAACAACGCATAAAATTGATAATAACCTGGAATATGGGACTTCTAATATAGTCCCCTCCATTAAACCAAATCTCATGTGTCATGTTAATTTGTTAAATAATTCAGCTTTTTGGGTAATTCCAAGTGGTGACTTGTTTTCTTTATGTAGATTATTAATATTTTAATCATAAAGTTGCAATTCCAATCGTAGAAATTTGGGGAAAATTTTAGAATAGCACCCCCCGAGTTCGGGGTAAAACTGGGTATCAAATGAAAGAGGGAGTTGTCCAGATCACAAATATATATATTTTAAAGTGCGCAAACTTATAATTTAAAAGTTATTTGTTGTTAAAGTTTTCAAATTTAGCAAATTTCTATAGCACTTTAAATTAAAATTTACGCATCTTTCAAAACCTTAATCCACATACATATCTATATAAATTGGCAACGATAAACTTAAATTGCATTTTTGTATATTTCACATTTAATTTTTGCATTTGGTTTTACTTATTATAAATGTTTTTATTAAATCAATCGCGCTTTTGTAGCAACATGTACATTTATATACATATATTTTATTGATGAATTACAAAGCTGTGCTGCCACATAAACAGAAAAAAAAACAAATATAAATATTACCTTACCACCTTTCAGTTAATAAAGAAAAAGGAAAATATACATTTCTACTACTCATTTTGAAAAGTTGAAACACCTTTCCGCGTAGGCGGCCTTGTTGTTGTTGTTGTAGCGATTAGGTTACTCCCCGAAGGCTTTGGGGAGTGTTATCGATGTGATGGTCCTTTGTCGGATACAGATCCGATACGCTCCGGTAACAGAGCACCATTAAGGTGCTGGCCCGACCATCTCGGGAACGATTTATATGGCCACATTAAACCTTCAGGCCATCCCTCCCTCCCCACCCCCCAAGTTCCATGAGGAGCTTGGGGTCGCCAGAGCCTTGTCTGTTAGTGAAACGGGATTCGCCGCTCGAAGGTGAGGTTGACAATTGGGTGGGAGAAGCTATATATTGCGCTACACAACCCCTTGAATCCCCGTAGGCGGCCTTCGGCCGCGCTTATAAAAAATAACCCTGGGCTACGCCATAATTTTAAGTCAGACACAGGCCAATGCGCTCACGCATACAGACAATTGGTAAAGCAAAATTGCAAAAATTAATGATGAGAGTGTTATACAACAACATTTACCTGGTGGGAATTTAATACATACTTATGCTATGGGTGTCGCTCACAGTTTAACTTTTTATGCTATATTGTTGTTAGTTAAGAATTTTGTTTATAATTACGGTTCTTTATTTGTTTACTTTTTATGTTTATTTTCGTTTTTGTCATATCAAATTTTAAATTAGTCGATCTGGTACATCCAACGATGTAAGTCAAATGTATACATGTACTTTTATGTTTTTATTATAATACTTGTATTTTGCAATTCTAGTCCTGAAGATGATTTCTAATTGAAGTCGAAATATCGATAAATAAAAAACGACAATATATAACATATACAAATAAACAGTTTTCTTTGTTAGTTATTTAATATTGTATGGCCTCCTCGAGCTCGACAATTTACAAACATTTTTACAAACCATGGTACAATAACCAGGTAAACGCATCAGAGTTGCATTTACATGTTTTTTCATTCGAAGGTGGTCATAAAATGTCAAACTTTGTTTATGTTTACATTTTTTGTTTATTTACTTTTGATGTGAAAACTTATTAGGTAATTTTTTACTTTAGCTCACAACTACTAAAACTCGTCCAAAAATATCGGGAGAGGTGTCAAAAGACGCGCTTTGGACCCAGGACCACGAATCCGAAAACGGAAATTGTAAATTTTATTTCTTTCCAGATATATTTACAAAGTTGAAAATTTTCATGTGGCTGTTGTAATTAGTAGATTTGGCCTCCCATGGTAATTTTTTATAAACGCGGCCGAAGGCCGCCAACGCAAAAAGGTGTTCTGCGCAAAATTACCATGGATCCCATCCCCGGTTTCGGAGGTACCCGCGGGCCTTTTTTCGGTTTTTCGTTAATATCTTTTGAACGAATTACAATTTTAATTTCCGCCTTCGGATTATTAATACTGATGTCAAGACGCATCGTTTGACACCTCTATCGATATTTTTGGTAGCGTATTAGCAGTCAACCCCTCAACTGGACTATTACCTGCGCAAAAATACTATGGATTCCACCTCCGGTGCCATTTTTCAGTTTTTTGGGAATATTTTTGACAGAAATAAAATTTTTAATTTTCGCTTTCGGATTCGTCGTCCTGAGTCCAAAACACATTTTTTTGACACCTCCCGATATTTTTGCACGAGTTTTTGCAGTTGTGAGCTAAAGTAAAGAATTACCCCGCAAGATCAAGGATCCCAAGGCAGTCGGTTCTATGTACCGGAGCGACTCGGGATTTTTCCCGACCAAGGACTGTCATTTCAGTGTGACCCCAGTGGGGCGAGCATTGCTACAACAACAACAACAACATCAAGGAAGAGGAAAAATTGGGAAAAAGCTTGTGGCGTTAGCTTCCCTAAAATTGCTTAATTTTTTCGCTCCATTTTCAGGCCTGTGACCTTATTGTGGGAGCTCATTTGATGCCCAACTCCACTCCATCGCTATATTTACCCTCTTTGATGTAAATATTGCTTCCCGAATGTTGTAAGATAAAAAATATAATATAATTTTATGTATGACTTAGCAGTGCTAATCAAGAGTTTGTAAAAAACGGAAGTTGTCTCATCGTCCCCAACGGTCATTCCTACAGTTATCTACCAAAATATCGGACAATACTTTCGCCGCTACAACGTGGAGGAAGGACGAAGGATAAATAATAAAGTCCCTTCTACATGTTCGCTTTTTTTTTAAGCGACACCATTGGAGCGAAAGGTCAATACTTCGCACGGAACAGCTGCAGCACACAAACGGATATGCATGATGTACCACGAATAAGCCGTGAAACCCAGACGCAGTAACCTCCCCTAGTTTCAGGGCCACCATTAGTTTACAAAGAGCGAAAATATGCTGTACAAGTATATATACTAGTCAACAGGGCCACAAATAGTTTGCGAAGAGGAAATATATTGCTAGACAATTATGTTTTACATGCTATAGATTTACTTTTGGATTATTTATATCATCCATATGATGACAAGAAAAAAACTGGAGTATAACCGATACTGGAGTTGAAAACAGAAATATTCCAAGCCGAACTTTTACCGTAGCAGGTACCGATACCAGATCCAACCTAAAGCCGAAATTGCTACAAAAGCCTCCTGGCTAGAGCCAGAAGGAAAACCCGGAACCGTAATTGAAGTCAGTACTACAACCGAACCAGTATCCAAAAATTAAACCGAAAGCAAAATCGGTTCCGAACAGAGGAGCCAAAAGAAAAATTGGATCAAAACAACCATGCAATGGCGCTGAACCCGAAAGTTCTGTGGCATAGCGACTCATTTGAAATTTTTAACACACCCGTGCTTTTTTTTAATTAAAAAAGATTACATCTAAAGACATGGAGTACATATCCTTCAAAGAAATCTGCACCTCAAAGACCGACACGACGAGTTTCCAACGTTAAACGTTATTATGATATATATGTATCTTCGATATTTATTAGGTTACTAAATTACTTAATTTTTACTTTACAAAATACATGAAGTTTTAAAATAAATCAGTACTTATTCATGAATATACTATTAACTCAGCATTTTATATACAATCTCATCCCAAATTTTCAACATCTCTTGGAGACAGTAACGTTAGCATTCATACATACATGTATTGAAAATAAGGTCCACTACAAAAAACATTTATCAATAGCATTTCCTAATATAATTTTAATACTACAAAATAACGACCTTAGGCAGACAACGTAGGAACAATATAATTCCTAAAAAGTTGTATCTCACTTTACATTAAACTGCTTTGGAATATAAATACATACACTAAAATATGCATACAATACAAAACGGTCCCTTATTTATATATCATAAACAAAATTAATGTTGTGACCATTGGATTTTTTTCAAATCAATTGGTTCTAGAATCATCTCCCATAATGGAGACATTTCACGTAAACGTTCGACATGTTTGATGCAGGTATCGGTAATATAATCAACCTATTCAATGGTGGTAAAACAACCAATACCAAATCTATAAAAATTTAACAATAAATTACTTTCAAATTAACTAAACAATTCAGTACGGTAAACTCGTATACCTTATTGAACTATGTGCCAAATCCTCATCAATTCCAATCGCACGTAGGTTCCAGTGATGCAGAAGTACATGCTGAGGCACTAGACAAGGCCACATCTTTTAAGGTCATAAGTAATGATAAATTTAATAAACCACTATACCTTTGCTCTGGATCACCATTACATATACCATGTGATAATCTTGAAGTGATGCGATCATATAAACGTTTCGACAGAAAACCTATAAATTTCTTATCATATTCCATTTCTTTGAGTGCAAGATAACATGCAGCACCAAATCCAATAACAATAATCCGAATGCGGAAAAGAAAAATTTTAGCTCGTTCAAAAGATATTCCCAAAAAACCGAAAAATGACCCCGGAGTGCTTCGAGACCGGGGTGGGATCCATAGTATTTTTGCGCTGGCGGCCTTCGGCCGCGCTTATAAAAAATTAATCTGGGTGGGTCCAACACCGGTTTGGAGACCAAAACTATATCTGCGCAAAACACTTATGTCCACAAATTTTTTGTGGGTACCAAATATCATCAACATTACAACGCGCACATGAAAATTTTCAATTGAAAATTTCAACTTCTTTTGCAAATATCTCTTGTCCAACTGATTATTGTTTTCGAGGTCAATGCGCGTCTTTTAACACTCTCTCGATATTTATGGACGCATATTATCAGTGTCATGCTGTCGTATAGAATTACCAAGAGTTGATGCGCTGGAAACGTTGAAGAAGTGATTCAGCTGCTATATGTAAATAAATAATAACAATAAATTAAATATATACCATTTAAAAATCAGCTAATTACCTTTATTTTCCATTAAAAATGCCTTTTTCCTCCAGCTTCATCAGCAAACCAACTTTTTCTTTTTTTGTTTTGGCTTTGTCGACAAAAGTTACATGTGACATTTTTCTTCTTCCATCACTTTTGACAGAAGAAACTGAAAGAACGATTGACAGTTTATGTACAATCGGCAACAACAAAATACACGGGATGGTTGCATTTTCGCTAATGCTTCTACCTGGTAATTGTACCATGTTACAAACTAAAGGCCAAAAACCAACAAAAAAATTAATTAAAACGTTATAGTAATTTTTGAAGTTAATTTTTTTCGGTTATTAGCCCGATAGCACTTGTATGATTTTGCAACTGAATTTGCGTATAAAACGAAAATTTTATACATATATTTTAACACTTCCCGTGATTGGTTTGTATGTTATTTGTTAAAAATGTTTCACTTTTTTAGTTATTTAACGCGGAACACATTTTACTTACGCGTAACGCTGTGAAATTCCTTGCGGTCTGGATTTGTACTCAACCACATGTTACAAAGTCCAATTTTTCATGTGGTTGAGCTGCAAGGAATTTCAGCGAACCGTTCACGACGAGTTTGAAAACGCGAGTGTTTGAGCAATTACTTCCCTACAAGACGGAGGTAACTAGTTCACCCACACATTCAAAGCTTTTTTCGCTCTCCACTAACACATCGACGTTTCTTGCTGTCATCGAGATGACAGCGTCATCTTAATACGACAATTTATTAATTATTCCGGGAAACATTTTAAAACGATGAAAAACTATAATTGTGGTAATTAAACTAATAAACTAAAAAAGTGCTTGTGCTACGGGCTTTTAGGTGTGACGTGTGTTAGCTGTTTAGGCACTTCTAAATTAACCTGGCGCATTAACTAGAGGCAGCCAAGTCCTCTTGCCACCAATTGGAATTGGAAGATTCGATTTCCAAAACCAAAAAAGGTAACGTTTTCAAGACAGTGCACAACCTAAACAAAGGTGGTATCAAAAGACGCGTGTCGAGATCCGTTTTTAGAATCTGAAAGTTGTATAGAATCGACGGGATGGCCTAGAAGGTTTCAGGTGGTCATACTAAATCGCTCCCGGGGAGTGTCCTTATCGCTACAACCAAAGCAACATTATTTACTCTCTGCTTTTCATTCATACGTATGTGTATTTTTAAATAATAAAAAAAATGTTATATTATTCTAATATATATCATCTCTGCCGGGGTGCGATTCAGCTCAGGATATGCCAAAACAACAAGAAACCTACAATTAAATGCAGATTCACGTGTCATTTGCCAAGGATTTACCGGTAAACAAGGTACTTTCCACAACCAACATGCTTTGGAATACGGTACAAAATTGGTTGGATGTATTTTCCCAAAAAAGGGTGGAACTACGCATCTTGGTTTGCCAGTATTTGCTTCGGTAATTTATATTGATTTATGATTAAAAATTGCAATAGTAGATAATGTAATGTGAATTAAAATTGAATAGGTAGCCGAAGCAAAAAATGCAACTGATCCGCATGCAACTGTTGTTTATGTGCCGCCACCGGGAGCTGCTGCTGCTATCATAGCAGTATTACAAGCACGACATTTCTTTGATTGGTTGCATAATCGAAATTGTGCCCTAACATGATATGGTTCGCGTTAAGCACGCTATGTTAAAGCAAAATAAATCTCGTCTAGTCAGGCCCGAATGTCCAGGATCATCGCACCAGAAAGGGTAAGTAAATTGCCTACCATATTAAATATATAAACAACATGTATGAATTTGTTAGTGATAATTTGTCATGCTTTTGTTGATAATCAACTGAAGAAGGCAAATACCAAAGAGTTCGAAGTTCATGTAATACCAATTGATTTCTTTAAATAGCGTTTGGAGAACAAAACCCATATGTATGTATGCATACAACTGCATACAACGAGGAGTAATTACATATGATCAGATAGATTTATTGGATTTTTTATTATCCCTCCGTCGCCGTTTGCCATTACAGTTTGCGTTAGAGAGAGGACATCAACACCTTAACAGCGGCCACAACCAGGTTAAAATTTAGTAAATTTTGGCTGGTTGCTCTTTCATTACTGACTTTACTGGATTCAAACGTGGAAGTTATATATATGTAGCATTCCTGGAGAAGTGGTAATTTTGGCAGAGTTTCGCATTGCGGTCATTATTATATTCAATCCCTAGAAGGGTTCAAGTGTAGTCATAATCAATAGGTCTGAGATGGTCGGGTTAGTACCTCATGGTGCTTGTTACCGGAACGTAGATGTAGATAATTCTATGAGGATTGCACAGTGACTTGCACATCGTCCTTCATCAGCACTCATCGTAGCGACTTCTGAATGAACCTAGCAGAGTCTTGGCTGAGGGATTAAATGTGGGAAGTCACTGCCTGGTTGAGCCATGGTAAACTGGATGTTCGAAGGGGTTGTGTAGCGCAATATATGTAGCTCTCCAAGCCCACAATTGTCAGACTCACCTGTCGAGCGGCGAATCCCGATTTCACTAACAGGACGAGGCTCTCTGGCGACCCCTAAGCTCCATGAACTTGATGAGGGTGAGGGATAGGGCATGGCTGAAGGTCAATGTGGCCATATATAAATGTCGTTCCCGAGATGGTCGGGCCAGCACACGGCTTAATCGTTGCGACGTGTGTTACGGAGCGTATCGGATCTGCTATCCGGACAAAGGACCATCACATCGATAACACTCCAAAGCCTTCGGGGAGTAACCTAATCGCTACGAACAACAACACAACAACAGCCATAGAACTTAGCTGACGTTTGAGATGCTTCGTATTCTGTGAGATAGGGTCCGCGTCTGCTGATACCGCTCACAAAATCGGCATGTGTTATCGATAGTATGCCCACTGTCTGCATACGGCCTGATCCAGTCTATAATGCCTGTAAGAAACGCTCTGGGAGTTCTTCGGTGATCTTGCGATAGTCTATCATTGCCCTGTAGCGACTTGTGCTCTAACTTCCTAACAGTAACTTAGATTGTCTCAAAGCCTGGCGT
>JARSSU010018700.1:0-10536 GCA_029619165.1 Eurosta solidaginis
ATAGTGTTAACTACTTTGTACTCTTTACTTTAATTTTTAAAATAATTTTAATGAGTTTTCGTGTTAACTTAAAATTTTGAATAACTTCAAAAAAAGAAAATTCTAATTAGTTGGAAAATATCTAAACTCAAAAATAAACAAAAATAAATTTTTATACTTAAAATCAAAATAAAAGATTTTTTAAAATATCAACTTGAATGTTGATATATTGGCGATCCTACCAACGATCCTGCGCAAATATTTTATTACATTAATGACTGTAATGATTACGAAAATTTCCATTCGCTAATTTTTAATTAAAATGCATTTATTATCTGAATCTATATCTGTCCGTGCTTGTATATATAATACCTCGTGCTTGTGATAAATGATTTTTGAACAAAAAATTTCGCAATTTTAAAGTAACTACTCCGTCATATTTACAACGACTTAAATAGTTGTGCGAAACAGACTAAACGTTTGTATCAGTTTGTTTACTTAAAATCCAATTTGGAAATACATTCGGCATCAACAAAAAACAAAAATTATTTGAGAATCAACACTTGAAAACAGAAACAAAAAATTATGAATTTAGTGATTATAATACGAAGCTATAATTAACTTTAAAAGTATTTCGTTTTGAAAGTGCCTAAAACATTTACTATTGTGAAAATAAGTGAAAGTCCATAGACATTCGTAGATGTGACTGTGTGGAAACACCCGAAAACGGAAACCAAATTTTAGCAGATTTGATGAACAAAATAGTTTAACCAATTGTTAAAACTTTTAAAGAAACAATAAAAAATTAAAGAGTAAAATCATAGTACCATAATTGTAATCGCACATCGATTAAAAAAAAATGAAACTTTAAATATACTTCAATTAATAAACAATATTTTGTGCAAATTGCATATAACAGTCGCTGTAAATTCTATATACGAAACAAAAACAAAAAATAAGTGCGGACAATCAAATAAAAAACATAAAGTACTTATACAGAAATTTACTAGTAGACATGCTATGAATTTTATGCAACATAAATAAAAATAAAATTTTTCTACGAATCGTTAAT
The DNA here is from genome assembly GCA_029619165.1 of Eurosta solidaginis. Taxonomy (NCBI): domain Eukaryota; kingdom Metazoa; phylum Arthropoda; class Insecta; order Diptera; family Tephritidae; genus Eurosta; species Eurosta solidaginis. The sequence goes on from JARSSU010018700.1 coordinate 1,052, forward strand.
TAATAAAGAACTCTAAAAAACAACTATACTACGCTTAAAACAAATGGTTAAGTTTTCCACTTCACTACAACAAGAGCTATTACAACAATTTTACGCAAAATACACACAAGAACGGATTTAAAGTATAAGACATCACGATGAAAATGGATGAGATTTATAAAGAAAACAACAAAGCCATTGCATAAACAGCAACACAATGAATTTATTGTTATCACGTTCCAAAAAACGCCATTTATTCCTCACAATCTCTACAATCATCAATCAAATACTTATTAATTTGAATATTTTTTTACTATTTAATTTTATGTAAGTATATTTTTATTTTAATATCATATTACAATTTTCCAATTATAATTTAAATTAAAATTTTAAACGCTTTAAACTTTCAAATTTATTTTAAGATGATTTTTATATTTGATCAATTACGAGACAATTGTAAGTTTACAACGGCGATGTGTTACTACTAGCACATGTTTCTTCTCTGAATTTCACTTCTCTCATCAGCTAGCTTTTCGGAGCTGAGCGTTGAACCTCGAGTCTCGCAACATTCGTATATCATGTGCACGCCTTTTTAGCTGCTCACGCATCTGAATGTCCGTGTGTTCGCTGTACAATTGGTCTCTAAGAGTTGCCCTTTTTGTGTTTTATTATTCCTTTTGATCACCATGTAGAAAGGACACCAGGTATGCACATACTCTGTCTCTAGTTTATTCCTACTAGTTGGTGTGGATATGATTTTTAGGCGTCGCTTTTGAAAGCTTAGGATAACATTTGTTCGGATTTTTACAGTATTTTGGTTTTTATACTTCCGCTGTTACTATTATATTCACTTTATGATCATATGTATTAATATAGCGAGCTTTGCTCATATTGCTTTATACTACTGGTTTTTGTAAGTGATATTAGAGAAAAATTGTAAGCTTACAGAACGGCGATGGTTACTATGACATGTTTCTGAAGTTTCACTTCGATTCTTCATCAGCTAGACTTTTCGAGCAATGAGCGTTGAACTCGAGTCGCCAGACATTCCTATCATGATGCACGCCTTTTAGACTGCTACGCCATATGTCATGTCGTTGTTCGCAATTGTACAAGGGTTTCGAACTTAAAGTAACGGAACATTCATATGGCGTAGCAGCTAAAGGCTTGCCACTGATATAGATTGTTGGAGACTCGAGTTCAACGCTCAGCTCCGAAGCATAGCTGATGAGAAGTGAAATTCAGGAGACATGTGCTCGTAGCCAGCGCCGTTTGTAAACTTTACAATTTTTCTCTAATATCAATTACAAACCATTGTATAAAGCATATTGAGCAAGCTCGCTAATTAACATACATATGATCATGTATTGATATAATATAGTAGACAGCGGAAGTATTAAAAACAATACTGTAAAAATCCGAACAAATGTGACTAAGCGTTCAAAAGCGCGCCCGTAAAATCATATCCACACCAGTAGGAATAAACTACATCCGAGTGCTATGTGCCTACATGGTGATCAAAGGAATATAAACAAAAAGGCAACTCTAGAGACCAATTGTGTACAGCGAACAAGCACTGGACCATTCCTATGGCGTAGCAGCTAACGTAGGCTTGCACTGATATGAATGTTGGAGACATCGATTCAACGCTCAGCTCCGAAAAGCTAGCTGATGAAGAAGTGAAATTCAGAAACATGTCCTAGTAACCATCGCGTTTGTAACTTACAATTTTTTCTCTAATATCAATTACAAAAAACCATTGTATAAAGCAATATGAGCAAAGCTCGCTAATTAAATACATATTAACATTTAATATAAATTATTTTAAATTTACTTATTTTTATATAAAAATTAAATATTTTATTTAATTTTTAACTCCCTTTCCATAAAAAATCTTAAATCTTTTCTTATTTTCTCAAATTCTTTCATTTAAATTCTTTTGCATATGGTTCTACGTTCACCATATGAACTCGTATTTTACAAATTCAGAATCCCAATATCAACCATATCAATAACATCATACTCCACAATACAACTCAAAATTCTAACATTAATACAACAAAGACAACATCTCTAACAACACAAATACTTCACACAAGATAATTTATACAACATTTTCTTCTACTAAAATCTATTAAATTACCACAATTTGCATGATTGTCCTGATGCCTGGTTTTCCTTGTTGAAGGACAATTTGAAATTAAAAATATCAATGATAATAATATAAAATTTCAAAATGTTATAATTCCTCTTCAAAGAGATACTATAACTAAAATTTTTAGATGTTATTAACCTCCTCCTCTTTTAAATAACTATGATACAATCAAAAAACTCTATGTTAAAAAAACTTTCTCTTAGCGAAAAAAAACGATTAGAACAATTATTTTCAAAAAACTGAACTTGGTGATCATTTCACCTCTGAATTAACAGATTCTGAACCACAATATAGGCTTCTTTGACTCCATAGTTAGCCAAGAAATAACTTCTTAAATTGTGATTCGAAATTACCACAAGAATACAAATTCATTGACTTCCAATAATAATAAACATAGAGATAAATTATTATCTTTAGCTGACAAACTTTTTGTATTTAATCTACAAAACCTTCATTCTTCCAAATCTCCTGTAGTCTCAAGTATAACTAATAATTTTTAGTACAAAATGCGTTAAAAATTTAACCTGAATTAACTACGGCTAATTTATCAAATTTAAAATAAAATTTTATACTTCATTATCAATTCAACAAATCCGTTCAAGATCTAAAGATAGAAATAGATACTAAATCTCGAAATTTTTTCAAGATCAATAAATTTCTCAAACAATAGTAAATTTAATCACACAAACAACTAGTTTGTTGGTATCACAAAAATTTAAGATAAGCTCTTAAATGTTATACCCCCATGCAATTTTAATCAAAAGTCAGAATTCAAATTACGAACAAAATTAACTGAAACGATCCATTATGACGTGACGGATAATGGAACTATCATTAAACTACTCTTCGCCTATTCATATTGATAAATTCAATAAATTAATTTTCTTAATCGATACCGGCGCATTTTATCATTATTCCTTTTTCTAATTTAAAATTATAAAGAAATTCCGATCTTACTTTGACCGCAGCAAACGGTTTCTTCATATCAAACTTTCGGTACAAAAACTACTTAAAATGATTTAGTTTAAGAAGATATATTTTGATTCCATTCATTATTTGCGAACATTTATCCACCAATTTAGGAGCAAACTTTTTAGAAAAATTCGGATCTTTGTCAATATTAAAAATAAAGAAATAATGGATTCTCTACAAAATTAAAGTTGGCGTTGGAGTCCTGTCGTGTGATTTGGTCATGGGGGGGGGGGGGGGATTGGGGAAGGGGTGGTCTGAGTTCCCTCAACGTGTCAAGAATTCCCCTAATTGTCGAAAATAAGTTTTCAACATTACTTACATAGAATTTCCGCTCTATGTACCTTTGAACTCCGCATTAGTACTAAACAAACGATTAACTACAATACGTGTTCACTGTCGATAGAACCAAAAAGGCTTTTAAACACCATTTTCTAACCCTATATGCGTTCTCTTGGATACCAATTCAAACTTAAACATTGCTAACGCTGAATTTGATTTGTTTACGTATACCCAACGGTTATAAATTACATACCTGCTTCCAATTCCCTCGCTATTGCGAAACGTCCACTTTCATCTCGTTCCTTTAACAACGGCGTAACCAAATTGACTTGTATACCTTTGCTAGATGCCTATGCGGAGAGACCTTATTATTTAATTTACCTACAGCCACTTATCGGTATCACCTTTAACCGCCAGTACTTCACGATTTAAACAATTGAATATTAACTAAACAAGCAATAATTTTTTTCCATATCTTTCTCTAATGGTTGCATGGTCTTACCCGAACCAAAATCTCCAATGGCCTATCTAATCCATTTTCATCACCACTTCAAATCCGCTCCCCCGCTTTGGCATTTTTTACAAATTCGTTTCAGACTTCCTTTTCTTTTTCCGAACGTGGGACTATTTTCTCACAAAAACTTTCAACTCTTTTATTACTAATCTGAATTTTCCTGATTTCTGGATTATTTGTTCTTTTACCTCCCTTTGTATAATTCTTCGTTTCCAACTCAGTTTATATAATGAGAAGTGACTCCAACTCTCTCCGATCCATTTTAACAATCAGGTATTTTCAACACATACATATTTAAGAAAACTACTAGACAAATTTAACTATCACCCCTTCCAACCTGTACTTTCTCGTGTACCATGAATTCAAAATTTTTTTTCATTTTCACCCCCCCTTTCCGGCTAAGGTCATTCTTAACCCTCTTTTCGATCGAATTCGCCGAATCATAACCACTTGTTGGCAAACACCCATTTTCCTCATCCACTACTTCACCAACACTTGTAATTTAGTTCATGATCAAATTACTATCGACATGATACGTTAAATTTTATCCAACCAACTTCATTCCTCTGTAGCATGCAATTTATCCCCCCTCCGTTCCTATTATAAAAACCAACTCATTAACCATTAAATTGGCACCCACTGAAACCAGACCACATCTTTCTGTACCCTGTTAAAGAACCTTATTTTGGCTACAAATCACTTTACCTTACGCCATGTCGACAAACAATGTTAGGTAACTTTTATCATTAGCCTTCGAGCTTAGCAATCACAATGTTGCTGGTTGTGGGATTTGGGTAGACATTTCGTCCAAACCACACTAGCTAAGTGAATATAACTCAAAAAAAGCAAAACCCCTGTGCTTATTTTTTCAAGAAACTTAACTCCCACCATAAACTAACATTCACACCTTTGATCGTGAACTTTGTTGCCACTTTTATAATGTACAACTTAAACATATTTAAACCGAGTTTCTTGCAGGTAGAACTTTTTTTATAGCAATTTACTCTGATCCTAAACCGTTTAATGTCATGGTTGTTCTACGATTCTAACAATGAGATAGATTCTCGCTCGTCACCTACTTTCAATCTTGAATCTATTGCTGCAACCAGTTTACAAAAATGTAAGTTCCATATAATACGTGTTTTGAAAGACAACCTATGCGTTGGCCCGACAAACTTTTCCACAGTATTCCAGTACATGAATGCAATGTTCAACTCAGATCTAACTTATATAAATCTCTTATCTAAAGAACAGCAAACGGATACATTTTACGAACAAAAACCATTTCTGAAATCCCGGAATTCTAAACAATAAATTTAAAATAAATTTACCATACTTCCATTTTATTCACCTTGAGCATATCATGGTGTGAATTGTTTCTCTAGCAACCTTATGTTCGCACACTTATGTTCCGACAGTTCTATGAGAAGAAATTCTCATTGTTGGACCACGGAGTATCACCGAGAGGTGCATTTATCTCCCATACCAAAAGTCTATAGCACCACTAGAAGGATTAATTCAACATAAATATTATTGGCACTTACTGACATGCTCAATATGATTAACGATTTGGGCCTTTGGCATTTCTTAGGACATCAATTGTCACACAAGTCCAAAATATTCAAGAACATAACTAAATCTTCGACTAATCCCAACAATATCACAATAACTCATCCGGCCGATTTTGAACGATATTCGATATGCGTATTGTTGGAACCAATCTTCCAGTATTCAAATCGGGTGAAATTGTTATCAATTTTATGCCGATTATTGACAGATTTTTCACAGTTGGCCTGAAACGCGATTATCCGCTTAAAGATATGGGGTTCAATCACAGTTACTATAGTCAAAAACTTTTATTCAAAAATTACTATACCGTCCCTATTTGGTAATACCATTAAAGTAATTGACAAGTAGAATCACGGGTTACCACTCATTCCACCTCAAAATTTTTTTAACGAGAATTCACTACACTTTACGGTGTCTCAATACAAATTCATAACATCGTCCGCTTACCATAACCCCAAGGCCAATGGGCATGATAAGCTCGATTTCATCGGAACTTTACAAGCATCATTTTCGCCGTCAAACGACTCGGTATCATTGGTCCGACATTTTAATGCGCGTTCGATTCTACTTTGGTGTTTACGAACTTCTATTAAAAGAAGAATTGTAAAATGTTCATACATGCTGAACTTAGGTTTAAGTGGGCCAAACACTTAGAATAGACCTGGGTGAATTAATTTATTTACAAATTAGTAAAAAGAACCTGGTTTTTGCTAATGACAGGGCTCATGTCATTAAATAAGAGAATATTGTTTCCGCTATGTTCGTAGTCTAAAGTTAGTTTTCATCATACAAAGGAAAATTTATTTTTTCGTGTCCGTTAGAACAAATTAACAAAATTGTGAGTATGTTTTTGTTAACGTTCTTCGGTAAATCTAATTAGAATCACCTTATGGAAGGACATGTTTAAAAGATGTATCTCTAAGAAACATAAAACATTTACAATTTGAATACAAAAATAGCTATTAAAGATATTTCAATTGGATTTTTACTAATAAACCATCAACATGCTTATTAACCACAATTTCAAATACAAAAATATATAAACAACAAAAAACAAAAAAAGGTTCACGCTTTAATAAATTAATTAAATAATTTGCTGATTTTGATTGTCAAATTTTCTTGAGGGGGAGGTAAATATAGTGTTAAACTAATTTGATACTCTTTAACTTTAATGTTTTAGAATATAATTTTAAATTAAAGTTTTTCGTGTTTAACTTAAAGATTTTGAAAAATAAAACTTTCCCAAGAAAATAGAGAAAGTCCTAATTAGTTTGAACATATCTAGAACTCAATAAAATAAACAAAAATAATGTTTATACTGTAAAATCGGAAATTAAAAGATTTTTAAAATATCAACTGAATGGTTTGATAATGCCAGAAACCCTACAAGAAGGGCTGAAAATGGCCTCAAAATATCGACGGGCTTCGGTTGTTTCAAGTGGTGCCCCATGTACATACCATGTAGTCATATAATCGCATAAATTGAGACGTAAAACATAAATACATATGGTGCGGGTAATTCAGTTCAAAAGTGTTTTTACGGTTAAAAAGGTTCTTACTGAAAAATAAAAATTTTTTCTTCTATTAACTTTTGGGTTGTCCAGAAAGTGTTGTATCTTTGTCGATCTTCGATCGAATTTAACGCGAGCGTTCATCATAAACACTTTGTTTCCGGACTCACAGCAAAAAACATGGTCCTATATGCCTTACTTCTGGTATATGGTTCGGGTAACAATAAAAGAAATAATGAAACATTGAATTATCATTAATTTCTTCCCGCTTCATAATGAAAACCATAAATAAAAGAACATTTTTCATCACGTAAGCTACGCATCACGCCACAGGATAGTATGGTATAGATTGGTACACATGTATATACGAAGAAACTTTACAGTAACATTCACGGCGCAAAGCCGGGGAAATCGGATGAGACCAAGAAAATGTCGGTAAGGACTTGGATATGCCTAATGACATCAACCACTAGCACAGCCGGCTTGAGCGAATGGTGCCACAGTCCACAGGATGGGTTTCAATTGGTTGAAGTGCTGATACGCGGAACAGTAAAGTAAAAATAATTGATCCACTGCCAGTATGGCATCCTGCAATAACTACCAGTAATCAGAGCGAAAGACAGGAAAAGACGGAGGCATCAGGACGGTCCCACCATAAGTGCTGCTAAAGGGCAGCAAAGTTTCCCGAGATTCTGGCAAAAGCGTCGTTCAGTTTGTTACTATGAGGGAAGACACGATCATGTTGCAGGTAAGCGGACAAATGCCTTCGGATGTCAATCATTGTTGGCATAAACGGATTGCCGAAGGTCATCTGCAAAAAGCACCCACATTAAAAATGGGGACGAGTGTACTATTGAGCCAAATCAAAAAAATATGGCCAAAAAGTTTGGTGGTAACTAAATGTAAACAAATTTATGGATGGGTAGCCGTTATATTATGTATGCAGGTACATAAATACTGAGAATTTCAAGAAACTCTGGGAATTTTTTTAATAAAAGTTTATTTTAAGTATCCCCGCAAACAAATTTAATTTTTTGGACCGTGGCTCAGCATTTCCTTGTTAACGGTGATTTGCATAGTATTTGACAGAAAACTTGTCTGGGATCTGTCAAAAAAATTGTGTGGATAGTAGTTAACCAGATACGTAAAAGCAATGTTTTAAGTAGCTCCTTAGTGAATGAGCTGATTATTTTGGAAAAAATCGAAGTAATAAAAAAGTTGCTTCATTTTAATGATATATTCGTACGCAAAACTTGTGTCATTCGAAAATGAGGATTATTTGTTTTATGATCAAACCTGAAACTAAGCTCCTCATTTTTTACTACGACTCCTCATTTATGCAACGTTCGTTCGACTCAGAGACTCGTACATTTGCATTATATTAAACGATGGACACATCTAAATTTGATAATTGATTTGGTCTTCCTGTTTGAGATCATGTAAGAAACATAAAGGTTGAACTAAATGGAATATACCATCGCTAGTTAAATCCGCTATGCAACCATTACTTCGTCTGAGCTATCGTTCCGCAATACAAATAATGTCCTATAGCCACTACCCTTTATTTGTACGACACCATTTTTAACTTCGGATATGTTCGCATCTAAAAAAAAAATTTGGCCCTAAACTTAAACAGATTCAGTCAACGATCTGGTTCAGGCGGTCCTTTAAACTGCCAAACAGACCTAGGGTCCTTGATAGGGTGTGGTACTTGACTTTGTACTCGTTTTTACGCTTTAATTTTATAAAATAATTTTTAAAACTGAAGTTTTACGTTGTTAATTAAATTTTATGAATAACTTTCAAAAAAAGGAAAATTGCTAAGTAGTTGGAAAATAGTCATAAACTCAAAATAAATCAAAAATAAATTTTTAAGTTTAGAATTCAAAAATAAAGATTTTTAGAAATATCAAACTTGAATGTTGATGACTATTTGTCTAGTCCCTGCCAGACGATACCTTCGCAAATATTTTTAATTTTCGCATATAATGTACTGTCAGTGATTCCTAAAATTTATTCCTATTCGCTAATTTTTTAATTAAATGCTGTTTATTATCTGAATCTATAATCTGTCCGTGCTGTGTATATATAATACACGGCTGTTCTTGTTTTATCAATTATTTTTGGAACAAGAAAAAATTTCGGGCAATTGTGTTAAAGTAAGTACTTCCGTCATATTTAGGCGAAACGACTTAATAGTTGGTGAGCCGAAACAGCTAACCTGTATTAGTTGTATTACTAGTTTGTTGTTTACTTAAAATCCAATTTGGAAATGACCTTCGGCATCAACGAAAAACAAAAAATTATTTGATAAATCACCACTTGAAATACAGAAACGCAAAGAAAGTTACTTCCAAGTTTAGGTGATTGATAATCGAATGGCTTACAATTAAATTTAAATTAATTTTCGTTTTTGGAAATTGCCATAAAACATTTTACTATTGTTTAAAAATTAAGTGAAAGTCCGCATAGACATTCCTAGATGATTACTGTTGGTGTTACACAA
>JARSSU010018701.1:0-21118 GCA_029619165.1 Eurosta solidaginis
TTTTCCTTCAAGTTATGGTCCCGAAACATAGAAAATTTCTTAGTCATAAAAGGGCGGTGCCACGCCATTTTTTAAAATTGAAGGTTTTCTGCCCTCTAGGTAACAATAGTAATTACTCATCTCTAGCTAGAATCGCTTGAAATTTTGTGAATACTTTTAATATGCGGCATAATTCCTGTTGTGCTACTTTTTTAAGGCAATGGACTGCATGCAGAGACAGCAATTAGCCCCAATATCCGTTTGAGTTGAATACTGCTTCTTGTGGAGGAATTGTAAAACTTAAAACATATACGCATGTTTTAAAAAATGCTATGATCAACTTATGCCTTCGATTGGAAAATAAAAATATTATTAAAAAAATTTACAATATGAGTGATTGAAATATAATGTAAACGCCTATAATGAACAAAAAAATTCAAATAAAGAAAATATATAATTTGTGAAATGCAAACTTTAATAACCTCGTTGATATTTCTGCTCTATGAGTAGTATGTGGGAGTCTTGGGCACTGTGGAAGAGATTCATTTTTCCATATCGTTCGAGCTGTTGCGTATTTACCTTCATAAGTAGAGATTCGTTGATAACTTATCAGGGACTGCTAAACCATTTAGAGTAATTATTGAACGTACACCTAGTGTGAATCCGCCCCTTTGGCGCAATCCAAGGTGGATTGGCCCCAGTGTGAAGGGTCGGGGCCCTTAAACCCTTGTCCCCCTTGATGCGGGCGGATGTTACATCACCTGCTCTTCCTTCCCGAGAGGATGCCAACAACTCGCAGAAGCCCACCACCTTGACCGCTCGATTATTTCGCTTTAAAAATGGTCCCTTTTCCTTCTGCTCCGCCTGACTCTTTACTTACCTAGTTTTTCATCGTCCCCCTCCCACAATTAAAGTTTATACAGCCATTTCAATTCTGTTAATCACTGTAACATTTTTATTAAAATATTTTTTTAAAAAAATCTGTACACGGCATTGATAAACAATTAAGGACGGGACTGTTTCGGCTGTGCGAAGACTTCTACCTTTCATGAAGTGAACAATAATCTTATGCCAGTTCGTAATCTCCGAATATCGATGTATAAGATAAGAAATATATATGAACAGATCTACATACCTAAACGATTTTAAGATAAATATAAAATAAACAAGTAAGGACGGGACTGTCCTTCGGCTGTGCACGAATACTTCCTACCTTTCATGATGGGCTGATACACAATAATCTTATTTGCCGTTGTATCTACAAATAATCGGATGTATAAGGTAAGAAATATATATGAACAGATCTACAATACCTAAACGATTTTAGATAAATGCAAACGTTCAGGTTTTTGTGTCTGCGTGTAAAACATATGACTACGAATCACGTATTTCAAAAATATGACGTAAAGGTAACTATTTGATGAATTTGATGATGTTGAAGCTTCTAGCCGTAAAAAAGGGCAGAAAATGACAGTTTATTTGAGGTATATAATATATATACCATCGATCTCTATGATTTTTTCAGACCAACAATATCTGCTATAGATACGTAAGCGTTGGTGAAATTTGCAGTCCTCTAGCTGCGTCAAAACGGGCATGAAGATGCGCAAAGTTCTTATCTGAACAATCGTGGCTATGAGATATATACGACTATACGACCAGTCTCTATGATTTTTTCAGACAACAGTATTGCTATACACGTAAACACCCCCCCAAATGTGGTGAAATTTGAACATATCTAAAACAATTTTTAAGATAAATAAAATAAACAAGTAATAACGGGACTGTCGTCGGCTGTGCGAAGACTTTCATACCTTTCATGAATGGGCTGAACAAATCTTAGCCGTTCGTAATCTCCGAATAATCGGATGTATAAGAATAAGAAATATATAGTGAACAGATCTGCATACCTTAACGATTTTTAAGATAAATATAAATAAAAACAGTAGGTTACTTGTGTGAGGATGCAAAGTTTTGGTTTTTGTAGTCTGCGTGTAAAAAAAACAACTATGACTGCGAATCACGTATCTCAACAATATATAGACGTAAAAACGTAACTATTGATGGAAATTTGATGAATTTGAACGCTCTAGCCGTAAAAAGGCGCAAAAAATGAGTAGTTATATGAAGTATATAATATATATACCACCGATCTCTATGCATTTTTCGAACAACAATATATGCTATATTACGTAAGCATTCTGTGAAATTTGAAGCTTCTAGCTGTTAAAGCAGAAATTGCGCAAAGTTTCTTATCTGAACAATCGGTTGTATGAGTATATACTACATATACACGATCTCTATGATTTTTGCAGCAACAATAATGCTATATACTGTAAGTGCATATGGTGAAAATTTGAAGCTTTAGCTGTTAAAATGGGGTCAGAAATTGCGCAAAGTTTCGTCATCCGAACATCGGTGTATGAGATATATACTCTATATACACATCGATCTCAGTGATTTTTGCAGACAACAATATATGCTATATATGACGTAAGCATCGGCGAAAGTTGAGCTAGATAGCCGTTTAAAATGCATGCGGAGTTCTTATCCGAAACAAATCGTTGTAGGGATATATACTATATATACACACGATCTCTATGATTTTGCCAGACAACAATATATGCTATATACGTAAGCGTTTGTGGTGCAATTTGAAGCTCTAGCGGTAAAACGCAGAAAGTGCGCAAAGTTCTTATCGACAATCGGTTGTATGAGCTATATACTATATATACAAACGATCTTCTAGGATCTTTTGCGACAACAATATGCTCTATATGTACGTAAGCAATCTGGTGAAATGAAGCTATAGCTGCTAAAATGGGGTAGAAATGCGCGAAAAGTTCTCTATGCTGAACAACGGTTGCATGAGATATCATACTATATATACACGATCTCTATGATTTTTTCAGACAACAATATATGCTATATACGTAAGCAATCTGTGAAACTGAGCTATAGCTGTTAAATGGGGTAGAAATTCGAAAGTTTCTATCCGAACAATCGTGGATGAGATAATACTCTATATACACAACGATCTCCTATGATTTTGTCAGACAACAATATATGCTATATGACGTAAGCAATCGGTGAAATTGAAGCTTATAGCTGTTAAAATGAGAAAGAATGTGCGAAAGTTGCTTATCTGAAACAATCGGTGTATGAGTATATACTATATATACAACCGATCTCCATGATTTTTCTAGACAACAATATATTCGCTACATAAGTAAGTATTCGGTGAAATTTGAAGCTTCTAGCTGTTAAATGGGCTAAAATTGCGAAAAAAAAAAAAAATATATATAATATATATTTACTATAATACCACGATCTTTATGAATTTTCAGACAACAATATATGCTATATACCTAAGCAATTCGTGAATTTGAAGCTTAGCTCTTAAAATGGGGCAGTAATTACCCCCCGAAAAGTTCCTTATCTGGAAACAATCGGTTGTGGGGGATATAAATATATATTACGACGATCTCATCAATTTTTCAGGCAAACAATATGTGCAATATACGAACGTATATGGTGAAGTTTGAAGCTTCAATCTGTTAAAATTGGGTAAGATATTACAAAAATCCTCTTTTTTCTGAAAAATCGGGTGGTAATGGAGGATAGATGCTTATAGTGGTCCGATACGGTCGGTTCCGACAAATGTTAATCGCGCACCCAAATACACCCGTCACAAATTTTATCAAGATATCTCAAAAATGAGGGATAGTTTCTGCATACAAAAGACAGACGGACAAACGACATGGCAATAAATTTCAACTCAGCTCTTCAACCTGATTATTTCGGTATACTTAATGGGGGTTATCTATTTTCCTTTAGGACTTACAATTGCGGTTCGTGGACGAATTAATATACCATTTCATTTCATGAAGGGGGGAAGAAATGCGCAAAGTTTCTTATTTCAACAATCGGCTGTATGAGATATTTTCTATATTATACGCACCGGTCTCTTGATTTTTTCAGACACAGATATGCTATACACGTAAAGTAAGTTTCTTATTTCAACAATCGGTTGTATGAGATATATATATATATACCACGGTCTCTCTGATTTTTCAGACCACAGTATCTGCCTATAACGTAACACATTGGTGAATTGAAATATTAAACAATTTTAATATAACAAGTAGAACCGGGACTGTCTTCGCCGCTGTGCCGACGACGACTCATACTTTCATGAATGGGGCTGAACGATAATGCTTATCCCGTCGTAACTCCGAATAATCGGATGTATAAGATACGAAAGAATAGTGAACAGATCTACATACCTAACGATTTAGATAAAATATAAAATAAAACAAGTAAGGAAGCTAAGTTCGGTGTAACGAAAATACATACTCATTGAGAGCTTGGAGACAAAATAAGGAAAAGTCACCATGTAGGAAAATGAACCTAGGGTAACCCTGAATGTGGTTGTATGACATGTGTATCAAATGAAAGGTGTAATGAGATATTTTAAGAGGGAGTACGCATAGTTCTATAGTGGACGCCTTTCGAGATATCGCCATAAAGGTGGACCAGGGGTGACTCTAGAATGTGTTGTAGATATGGGTATCAATGAAAGGTGTTACTGAGCATTTTAAGAGGGAGTGGGCTTAGGTCTATAGGTGACGCCTTTTCGAGATATCGCCATTAAAGTGGACAGGGTGACTCTAGAATGATGTTTGTACGATATGGGTATCAAATGAAAGGTGTTAATGAGTATTTTAAAGGGAGTGATCCTAGTTCCATAGGTGGACGCCGTTTCGAGATATCGCCATAAAGGTGGACCAGGGGTGACTCTAGAATGTGTTTGTACGATATGGGAATCAAATGAAAGGTGTTACTGAGCATTTTAAGAGGGAGTGGGCATTAGGTATATAGGTGGACGCCTTTTCGAGATATCGCCATTAGGGTGGGCCAGGGGTGACTCTAGAATGTTTGTACGATATGGGTATCAACGAAAGTGTTACTGCGCATTTTAAGAGGGAGTGGGCATTAGGTCTATAGGTGGACGCCTTTCGAAATGTCGCCATTAGGGTGGGCCAGGGGTGACTCTAGAATGGGTTGTATGATATGGGTATCAAATGAAAGTGGTAATGAGTATTTTAAAAGGGAGTAATCCTTAGTTCTATAGGTGGACGCCTTTTCGAGATATCGCCATAAAGGTGGACCAGGGGTGACTCTAGAATTTGTTTGTACGATATGGGTATCAAATGAAAGGTGGTAATGAGTATTTTAAAAGGGAGTAATCCTTAGTTCTATAGGTGACGCCTTTTCGAGAAATCGCCATAAAGGTGGACCAGGGGTGACTCTAGAATATGTTTGTACGATATGGGTATCAAATGAAAGCTGTTAATGAGTATTTTGAAAAGGAGTGATCCCTAGTTCCATAGGTGGACGCCGTTTTCGAGATATCGCCATAAAGGTGGACCAGGGGTGTCTCTAGAATGTGTTTGTACGATATGGGAATCAAATGAAAGGTGTTACTGAGCATTTTAAGAGGGAGTGGGCATTAGGTCTATAGGTGGACGCCTTTTCGAGATATCGCCATTAGGGTGGGCCAGGGGTGACTCTAGAATGTTTGTACGATATGGGTATCAAATGAAAGGTGTTACTGAGCATTTTAAGAGGGAGTGGGCATTAGGTCTATAGGTGGACGCCTTTTCGAGATATCGCCATTAGGGTGGGCCAGGGGTGACTCTAGAATGTGTTTGTACGATATGGGTATCAAATGAAAGGTGTAATGAGCATTTTAAGAGGGAGTGGGCATTAGGTCTATAGGTGGACGCCTTTTCGAGATATCGCCATAAGGGTGGACCAGGGGTGACTCTAGAATGTGTTTGTACGATATGGGTATCAAATGAAAGGTGGTAATGAGTATTTTAAAAGGGAGTAATCCTTAGTTCTATAGGTGGACGCCTTTTCGAGAAATCGCCATAAAGGTGGACCAGGGGTGACTCTAGAATATGTTTGTACGATATGGGTATCAAATGAAAGGTGTAATGAGTATTTTGAAAGGAGTGATCCCTTAGTTCCATAGGTGGACGCCGTTTCGAGATATCGCCATAAAGGTGGACCAGGGGTGTCTCTAGAATGTGTTTGTACGATATGGGAATCAAATGAAAGGTGTTACTGAGCATTTTAAGAGGGAGTGGGCATTAGGTCTATAGGTGGACGCCTTTTCGAGATATCGCCATTAGGGTGGGCCAGGGGTGACTCTAGAATGTTTGTACGATATGGGTATCAAACGAAAAGTGTTACTGAGCATTTTAAGAGGAGTGGGCATTAGGTCTATAGGTGGACGCCTTTTCAAAATGTCGCCATTAGGGTGGGCCAGGGGTGACTCTAGAATGTGTTTGTATGATATGGGTATCAAATGAAAGATGGTAATGAGTATTTTAAAAGGGAGTAATCCTTAGTTCTATAGGTGGACGCCTTTTCGAGATATCGCCATAAAGGTGGACCAGGGTGACTCTAGAATTGTTTGTACTATATGGGTATCAAATGAAAGGTGTTACTGAGCATTTTAAGAGGGAGTGGGCATTAGGTCTATAGGTGGACGCCTTTTCGAGATATCGCCATTAGGGTGGGCCAGGGGTGACTCTAGAATGTTTGTACGATATGGGTATCAAACGAAAGGTGTTACTGAGCATTTTAAGAGGGAGTGGGCATTAGGTCTATAGGTGGACGCCTTTTCGAGATATCGCCATTAGGGTGGGCCAGGGTGACTCTAGAATGTTTGTACGATATGGGTATCAAACGAAAGGTGTTACTGAGCATTTTAAGAGGGAGTGGGCATTAGGTCTATAGGTGGACGCCTTTTCGAGATATCGCCATTAGGGTGGGCCAGGGGTGACTCTAGAATGTTTGTACGATATGGGTATCAAACGAAAGGTGTTACTGAGCATTTTAAGAGGGAGTGGGCATTAGGTCTATAGGTGGACGCCTTTTCGAGATATCGCCATTAGGGTGGCCAGGGGTGACTCTAGAATGTTTGTACGATATGGGTATCAAACGAAAGGTGTTACTGAGCATTTTAAGAGGGAGTGGGCATTAGGTCTATAGGTGGACGCCTTTTCGAGATATCGCCATTAGGGTGGGCCAGGGGTGACTCTAGAATGTTTGTACGATATGGGTATCAAACGAAAGGTGTTACTGAGCATTTTAAGAGGGAGTGGGCATTAGGTCTATAGGTGGACGCCTTTTCGAGATATCGCCATTAGGGTGGGCCAGGGGTGACTCTAGAATGTTTGTACGATATGGGTATCAAACGAAAGGTGTTACTGAGCATTTTAAGAGGGAGTGGGCATTAGGTCTATAGGTGGACGCCTTTTCGAGATATCGCCATTAGGGTGGGCCAGGGGTGACTCTAGAATGTTTGTACGATATGGGTATCAAACGAAAGGTGTTACTGAGCATTTTAAGAGGGAGTGGGCATTAGGTCTATAGGTGGACGCCTTTTCGAGATATCGCCATTAGGGTGGGCCAGGGGTGACTCTAGAATGTGTTTGTACGATATGGATATCAAATTAAAGGTATTAATGAGGGTTTTAAAAGCGAGTGGCCCTTAGATGTATATGTGAAGGCGTTCTCGCGATATCGACCAAAATGTGGACCAGGTGATCCAGAAAATCATCTGTCGGGTACTGCTAATTTATTTATATATGCAATACCACTAACAGTATTCCTGCCAAGATTCCAAGGGCTGTTGATTTCGCCTTGTAGAACTTTTTCATTTTCTTCTACTTAATATGGTAGGTGTCACACCCATTTTACAAAGTTTTTTCCAAAGTTATATTTTGCGTCAATAAACCAATCCAGTTACCATGTTTCATCCCTTTTTTCGTATTTGGTATAGAATTATGGCATTTTTTTCATTTTTCGTAATTTTCGATATCGATAAAGTGGGCGTGGTTATGGTCGGATTTCGGCCATTTTTTATACCAAGATAAAGTGAGTTCAGATAAGTACGTGGGCTAAGTTTAGTAAAGATATATCGGTTTTTGCTCAAGTTATTGTGTTAACGGCCGAGCGGAAGGACAGACGGTGGACTGTGTATAAAAACTGGGCGTGGCTTCCACCGATTTCGCCCATTTTCACAGAGAACAGTTACCGTCATAGAATCTATGCCCCTACCAAATTTGAGAAGGATTGGTAAATTTTTGTTCGACTTATGGCATTAAAAGTATTCTAGACAAACTAAATGAAAATGGGCGGAGCCACGCCCATTTTGAAATTTTCTTTTATTTTTGTATTTTGTTGCATCATATCATTACTGGAGTTGAATTTTGACTTAATTTACTTATATACAGTAAAGATATTAAATTTTTTGTTAAAATTTGAATTTAAAAACATTTTTTTTTAAAAAGTGGGCGTGTTCTTCATCCAATTTTGCTAATTTTTATTTAGCACATATATAGTAATAGTAGTAACGTTCCTGCCAAATTTCATCATGATATCTTCAACGACTGCCAAATTACAGCTTGCAAAACTTTTAAATTACCTTCTTGTAAAAGTGGGCGGTGCCACGCCCATTGTCCAAAATCTTACTAATTTTCTATTCTGCGTCATAACGTCAACCCATCTACCAAGTTTCATCGCTTTAACCGCCTTTGGCAATGAATTATCGCATTTTTTCGGTTTTTCGAAATTTTCGATATCGAAAAAGTGGGCGTGGTTATAGTCCGATATCGTTCATTTTAAATAGCGATCTGAGATGAGTGCCCAGGAATCTACATACCAAATTTCATCAAGATACCTCAAAATTTACTCAAGTTATCGTGTTAACGGACAGACGGACGGACGGACGGACGGACGGACATGGCTCAATCAAATTTTTTTTCGATACTGATGATTTTGATATATGGAAGTCTATATCTATCTCGATTCCTTTATACCTGTACAACCAACCGTTATCCAATCAAAGTTAATATACTCTGTGAGCTCTGCTCAACTGAGTATAAAAACAGGTAGGTACTTTGTGTGAGGATGCAAAGTTTCAGGTTTTTTGTGGTCTGCGTGTAAAAACTATGACTACGAATCACGTATTTCACCAATATATGACGTAACGTAACTATTTGATGAAATTTGATGAATTTTGAAGCTTCTAGCCGTAAAAAGGGGGCAAAAATTAGAGTTTATATGGGGTATATATATATATACCACCGATCTCTATGATTTTTTCAGACAACAATATATGCTATATACGTAAGCATATGGTGAAATTTGAAGCGTCTAGCTGTTAAAAATGGGCAGAAATTGCGCAAAGTTTCTTAACTGAACAATCGGTTGTATGAGATATATACTATATATACCA
The DNA here is from genome assembly GCA_029619165.1 of Eurosta solidaginis. Classification (NCBI taxonomy): domain Eukaryota; kingdom Metazoa; phylum Arthropoda; class Insecta; order Diptera; family Tephritidae; genus Eurosta; species Eurosta solidaginis. The sequence continues at coordinate 9,296 of JARSSU010018701.1, forward strand.
CCGATCTCAATGATTTTTTCAGACAACAATATATGCTATACACGTAAGCATTTGGTGAAATTTGAAGCTATCTAAACGCAAATTTTTAAGTAAATATAAAAGAGTAAGAACGCAAATGTTTCGCTTATGCTCGAAGCATTATACGCTTTCTGAATGGGGCTGATCAATAATATATATCCCGTTCTATGATCTCCACAACAATATATGCTATACAGTAAGCATTTGGTGAAATTTGAACATACCTTAAACGATTTTTAAGATAAATATAAAATAAACAAGTAAGGAAGGCTAAGTTCGGTGCAACCGAACATAACATACTCAGTTGAGAGCTATGGAGACAAAATAAGGAAAATCACATCTGGGGTAACCCTGGAATGTGGTTGTATGACATGTGTATCAAATGAGAAGGTATTAAAGAGTATTTTAAGAGAGAATAGGCCATAGTTCTATGGATGAACGCCATTTAGGGATATCGCCATAAAGGTGGACCAGGGCTGACTCTAGAATTTGTTTGTACGATATGGGTATCAAATGAAATGTGTTACTGAGCATTTAAGAGGGAGTGGGCCTTAGGTCTATCGGTGGACGCCTTTTCGAGATGTCCCCATTAAGGTGGACCAGGGGTGATTCTATAATGTGTTTGTACGATATGGGTATCAAATGAAAGCTGTTAATGAGTATTTTGAAAAGGAGTGATCCTTAGTTCCATAGGTGGACGCCGTTTCGAGATATCGCCATAAAGGTGGACCAGGGGTGTCTCTAGAATGTGTTTGTACGATATGGGAATCAAATGAAAGGTGTTAATGAGCATTTTAAGAGGGAGTGGGCATTAGGTCTATAGGTGGACGCCTTTTCGAGATATCGCCATTAGGGTGGGCCAGGGGTGACTCTAGAATGTTTGTACGATATGGGTATCAAACGAAAGGTGTTACTGAGCATTTTAAGAGGGAGTGGGCATTAGGTCTATAGGTGGACGCCTTTTCGAGATATCGCCATTAGGGTGGGCCAGGGGTGACTCTAGAATGTGTTTGTACGATATGGGTATCAAACGAAAGGTGTTACTGAGCATTTTAAGAGGGAGTGGGCATTAGGTCTATAGGTGGACGCCTTTTCGAGATATCGCCATAGGTGGGCCAGGGGTGACTCTAGAATTGTTTGTACGATATGGGTATCAAACGAAAGGTGTTACTGAGTATTTTAAGAGGGAGTGGGCCTTAGTTCTATAGGTGGACGCCTTTTCGAAATATCGCCATAAAGGTGGACCAGGGGTGACTCTAGAGTCACCCTTGGTCCACCTTTATGGCAATATCTCGAAAAGGCGTCCACCTATAGAACTAAGGATTACTCCCTTTTAAAATACTCCTTACCACCTTTCATTTGATACCCATATCGTACAACACATTCTAGATTCACCCCTGGCCCACCCTAATGGCGATATCTCGAAAAGGCGTCCACCTATAGACCTAATGCCCACTCCCTCTTAAAATGCTCAGTAACACCTTTCGTTTGATACCCATATCGTACAAACATTCTAGAGTCACCCCTGGCCCACCCTAATGCGATATCTCGAAAGGGCGTCCACATATAGACCTATGCCCACTCCCTCTTAAAATGCTCAGTAACACCTTTCGTTTGATGCACATATCGTACAAACACATTCTAGAGTCACCCCTGGCCCACCCTAATGGCGATATCTCGAAAAGGCGTCCACCTATAGACCTAATGCCCACTCCCTCTTAAAATGCTCAGTAACACCTTTCATTTGATTCCCATATCGTACAAACACATTCTAGAGACACCCCTGGTCCACCTTTATGGCGATATCTCGAAACGGCGTCCACCTATGGAACTAAGGATCACTCCTTTTCAAAATACTCATTAACAGCTTTCATTTGATACCCATATCGTACAAACACATTATAGAATCACCCCTGGTCCACCTTAATGGGGACATCTCGAAAAGGCGTCCACCGATAGACTAAGGCCCACTGCCTCTTAAAATGCTCAGTAACACCTTTCATTTGATACCCATATCGTACAAACAAATTCTAGAGTCAGCCCTGGTCTACCTTTATGGCGATATCCCTAAATGGCGTTCATCCATAGAACTATGGCCTATTCTCTCTTAAAATACTCTTTAATACCTTTCATTTGATACACATGTTATACAACCACATCCAGGGTTACCCCAGATTGATTTTCCTTATTTTGTCTCCATAGCTCTCAACTGAGTATGTTATGTTCGGTTACACCCGAACTTAGCCTTCCTTACTTGTTTATTTATATTTATCTTAAAAATCGTTAAGGTATGCAGATCTGTTCACTATATATTTCTTATCTTATACATCCGATTATTCGGAGATTACGAACGGGATAAGATTATTGTTCAGCCCCATTCATGAAAGGTATGAAGTCTTCGGCACAGCCGAAGACAGTCCCGTTCTTACTTGTTTATTTTATATTTATCTTAAAAATTGTTTAGATATGTTCAAATTTCACCAAATGTTTACGTGTATAGCATATATTGTTGTGTGAGAAAATCATAGATAGGTACCGGTGGTATATATAGCATATATCCCATACAACCGATTGTTCAGATAAGAAACTTTGCGCAATTTCTTCCCATTTTAACAGCTAGAAGCTTCAAATTTTACCAAATGCTTACGTGTATAGCATATATTGTTGTCTGAAAAAATCATTGAGATCGATGGTATATATATTATATACCCCATATAAACTCTAATTTTTGCCCCCTTTTTACGGCTAGAAGCTTCAAAATTCATCAAATTTCATCAAATAGTTACGTTTACGTCATATATTGTTGAAATACGTGATTCGTAGTCATAGTTTTTACACGCATACCACAAAAAACCTGAAACTTTGCATCCTCACACAAAGTACCTACCTGTTTTTATACTCAGTTGAGCAGAGCTCACAGAGTATATTAACTTTGATTGGATAACGGTTGGTTGTACAGGTATAAAGGAATCGAGATAGATATAGACTTCCATATATCAAAATCATCAGTATCGAAACAAAAATTTTGATTGAGCCATGTCCGTCCGTCCGTCCGTCTCTGTCCGTTAACACGATAACTTGAGTAAATTTTGAGGTATCTTGATGAAATTTGGTGTGTAGATTCCTGGGCACTCATCTCAGATCGCTATTTAAAATGAACGATATCGGACTATAACCACGCCCACTATTTCGATATCGAAAATTTCGAAAACCGAAAAAATGCGATAATTCATTGCCAAAGGCGGATAAAGCGATGAAACTTGGTAGATGGGTTGACGTTATGACGCAGAATAGAAAATTAGTAAGATTTTGGACAATGGGCGTGGCACCGCCCACTTTTACAAGAAGGTAATTTAAAAGTTTTGCAAGCTGTAATTTGGCAGTCGTTGAAGATATCATGATGAAATTTAGCAGGAACGTTACTACTATTACTATATATGTGCTAAATAAAAATTAGACAAATTGGATGAAGACCACGCCCACTTTTTAAAAAAAAATTTTTTTAATTCAAATTTTAACAAAAAATTTAATATCTTTACTGTATATAAGTAAATTAAGTCAAAATTCAACTCCAGTAATGATATGATGCAACAAAATACAAAAATAAAGAAAATTTCAAAATGGGCGTGGCTCCGCCCATTTTCATTTAGTTTGTCTAGAATACTTTTAATGCCATAAGTCGAACAAAAATTTACCAATCCTTCTCAAATTTGGTAGGGGCATAGATTCTATGACGGTAGCTGTTCTCTGTGAAAATGGGCGAAATCGATGGAAGCCACGCCCAGTTTTTATACACAGTCCACCGTCTGTCCTTCCGCTCGGCCGTTAACACAATAACTTGAGCAAAAATCAATATATCTTTACTAAACTTAGCCCACGTACTTATCTGAACTCACTTTATCTTGGTATAAAAAATGGCCGAAATCCGACCATAACCACGCCCACTTTATCGATATCGAAAATTACGAAAAATGAAAAAAATGCCATAATTCTATACCAAATACGAAAAAAGGGATGAAACATGGTAACTGGATTGGTTTATTGACGCAAAATATAACTTTGGAAAAAACTTTGTAAAATGGGTGTGACACCTACCATATTAAGTAGAAGAAAATGAAAAAGTTCTACAAGGCGAAATCAACAGCCCTTGGAATCTTGGCAGGAATACTGTTAGTGGTATTGCATATATAAATAAATTAGCAGTTCCCGACAGATGATTTTCTGGATCACCTGGTCCACATTGTGGTCGATATCGCGAGAACGCCTTCACATATACATCTAAGGGCAACTCGCTTTTAAAACCCTCATTAATACCTTTAATTTGATATCCATATCGTACAAACACATTCTAGAGTCACCCCTGGCCCACCCTAATGGCGATATCTCGAAAAGGCGTCCACCTTAGACCTAATGCCCACTCCCTCTTAAAATGCTCAGTAACACCTTTCGTTTGATACCCATATCGTACAAACATTCTAGAGTCACCCCTGGCCCACCCTAATGGCGATATCTCGAAAAGGCGTCCACCTATAGACCTAATGCCCACTCCCTCTTAAAATGCTCAGTAACACCTTTCATTTGATACCCATATAGTACAAACATTCTAGAGTCACCCTTGGTCCACCTTTATGGCGATATCTCGAAAAGGCGTCCACCTATAGACCTAATGCCCACTCCCTCTTAAAATGCTCAGTAACACCTTTCGTTTGATACCCATACCGTACAAACATTCTAGAGTCACCCCTGGCCCACCCTAATGGCGATATCTCGAAAAGGCGTCCACCTATAGACCTAATGCCCACTCCCTCTTAAATGCTCAGTAACGCCTTTCGTTTGATACCCATACCGTACAAACATTCTAGAGTCACCCCTGGCCCACCCTAATGGCGATATCTCGAAAAGGCGGCCACCTATAGACCTAATGCCCACTCCCTCTTAAAATGCTCAGTAACACCTTTCATTTGATACCCATATCGTACAAACATTCTAGAGTCACCCTTGGCCCACCTTTATGGCGATATCTCGAAAAGGCGTCCACCTATAGACTAATGCCCACTCGCTCTTAAAATGCTCAGTAACACCTTTCGTTTGATACCCATACCGTACAAACATTCTAGAGTCACCCCTGGCCCACCCTAATGGCGATATCTCGAAAAGGCGTCCACCTATAGACCTAATGCGCACTCCCTCTTAAAATGCTCAGTAACACCTTTCGTTTGATACCCATACCGTACAAACATTCTAGAGTCACCCCTGGCCCACCCTAATGGCGATATCTCGAAAAGGCGGCCACCTATAGACCTAATGCCCACTCCCTCTTAAAATGCTCAGTAACACCTTTCATTTGATACCCATAGAGTACATACATTCTAGAGTCACCCTTGGTCCACCTTTATGGCGATATCTCGAAAAGGCGTCCACCTATAGAACTAAGGATTACTCCCTTTTAAAATATTCATTACCATCTTTCATTTGATACCCATATCATACAAACACATTCTATAGTCACCCCTGGCCCACCCTAATGGCGACATTTGAAAAGGCGTCCACCTATAGACCTAATGCCCACTTACTCTTAAAATGCTCAGTAACACTTTTCGTTTGATACCCATATCGTACAAACATTCTAGAGTCACCCCTGGCCCACCCTAATGGCGATATCTCGAAAAGGCGTCCACCTATAGACCTAATGCCCACTCCCTCTTAAAATGCTCAGTAACACCTTTCATTTGATTCTCATATCGTACAAACACATTCTAGAAACACCTCTGGTCCACCTTTATGGCGATATCTCGAAACGGCGTCCACCTATGGAACTAGGATCACTCCTTTTCAAAATACTCATTAACAGCTTTCATTTGATACCCATATCGTACAAACATATTCTAGAGTCACCACTGGTCCACCTTTATGGCGATTTCTCGAAAAGGCGTTCACCTATAGAACTAAGGATTACTCCCTTTTAAAATACTCATTACCACCTTTCATTTGATACCCATATCATACAAACACATTCTAGAGTCACCCCTGGCCCACCCTAATGGCGACATTTGAAAAGGCGTCCACCTATAGACCTAATGCCCACTCCTCTTAAAATGCTCAGTAACACCTTTCATTTGATTCTCATATCGTACAAACACATTCTAGAAACACCTCTGGTCCACCTTTATGGCGATATCTCGAAACGGCGTCCACCTATAGACCTAATGCCCACTCCCTCTTAAAATGCTCAGTAACACCTTTCATTTGATTCCCATATCGTACAAACATATTCTAGAGTCACCCCTGGCCCACCCTAATGGCGATATCTCGAAAAGGCGTCCACCTATAGACCTAATGCCCACTCCCTCTTAAAATGCTCAGTAACACCTTTCATTTGATTCTCATATCGTACAAACACATTCTAGAGACACCTCTGGTCCACCTTTATGGCGATATCTCGAAACGGCGTCCACCTATGGAACTAGGGATCACTCATTTTCAAAATACTCATTAACAGCTTTCATTTGATACCCATATCGTACAAACATATTCTAGAGTCACCACTGGTCCACCTTTATGGCGATTTCTCGAAAAGGCGTTCACCTATAGAACTAAGGATTACTCCCTTTTAAATACTCATTACCACCTTTCATTTGATACCCATATCGTACAAACATATTCTAGAGTCACCCCTGGTCCACCTTTATGGCGATTTCTCGAAAAGGCGTTCACCTATAGAACTAAGGATTACTCCCTTTTAAAATACTCATTACCACCTTTCATTTGATACCCATATCATACAAACACATTCTAGAGTCACCCCTGGCCCACCCTAATGGCGACATTTTGAAAAGGCGTCCACCTATAGACCTAATGCCCACTCCCTCTTAAAATGCTCAGTAACACTTTTCGTTTGATACCCATATCGTACAAACATTATAGAGTCACCCCTGGCCCACCCTAAAGGCGATATCTCGAAAAGGCGTCCACCTATAGACCTAATGCCCACTCCCTCTTAAAATGCTCAGTAACACCTTTCATTTGATTCCCATATCGTACAAACATATTCTAGAGTCACCCCTGGTCCACCTTTATGGCGATTTCTCGAAAAGGCGTCCACCTATAGAACTAAGGATTACTCCCTTTTAAAATACTCATTACCACCTTTCATTTGATACCCATATCGTACAAACACATTCTAGAGTCACCCCTGGTCCACTTTAATGGCGATATCTCGAAAAGGCGTCCACTGATAGACCTAAGGCCCACTCCCTCTTAAAATGCTCAGTACACCTTTCATTTGATACCCATATCGTACGAACAAATTCTAGAGTCAGCCCTGGTCCACCTTTATGGCGATATCCCTAAATGGCGTCCATCCATAGAAATATGGCGTACTCTTTCTTAAAATATTCTTTAATACCTTCCATTTGATACACATGTCATACAACCACATTCCAGGGTTACCCTAGGTTCATTTTCCTACATGGTGATTTTCCTTATTTTGTCTCCATAGCTCTCAATGAGTATGTAATTTTCGGTTACACCCGAACTTAGCCTTCCTTACTTGTTTATTTTATATTTATCTTAAAAAATCGTTAAGGTATGTAGATCTGTTCACTATATATTTCTTATCTTATACATCCGATTATTCGGAGATTACGAACGGGATAAGATTATTGTTCAGCCCCATTCATGAAAGGTATGAAGTCTGCGGCACAGCCGAAGACAGTCCCGTTCTTACTTGTTTATCTTAAAAATTGTTTAGATATGTTCAAATTTCACCAAATGTTTACGTGTATAGCATATACTGTTGTCTGAAAAAATCATAGAGACCGGTGGTATATATAGTATATATCTCATACAACCGATTGTTGAAATAAGAAACTTACTTTACGTGTATAGCATATACTGTTGTCTGAAAAAATCATAGAGACCGGTGGTATATATAGTATATATCTCATACAACCGATTGTTGAAATAAGAAACTTTGCGCAATTTCTTCCCCATTCATGAAAATGAAATGGTATATTAATTGCGTCACGAAACCGAAAATTGTAAGTCCTTAAAGGAAAATAGATAGACCCACCATTAAGTATACCGAAATAATCAGGTTGAAGAGCTGAGTTGATTTAGCCATGTCCGTTTGTCCGTCTGTCTGTTTGTATGCAAACTAGTCCCTCAATTTTTGAGATATCTTGATAAAATTTGGTGAGCGGGTGTATTTGGGTGTCCGATTAGACATTTGTCGGAACCGACCGGATCGGACCACTATAGCATATATCCTCCATACAACCGATTTTTCAGAAAAAGAGGATTTTGTAATATCTTACCCAATTTAACAGATTGAAGCTTCAAACTTCACCATATACTTTCGTATATTGCACATATTGTTGCCTGAAAAAATTGATGAGATCGGTCGTATATATAGTTTATATCCCCCACAACCGATTGTTCAGATAAGGAACTTTTCGTAATTACTGCCCCATTTTAAGAGCTAGAGGCTTCAAATTTCAACGAATGCTTAGGTATATAGCATATATTGTTGTCTGAAAATATCATAAAGATCGGTGGTATATATAGTATATATATATATATATATTTTCGCAAATTTTAGCCCATTTTAACAGCTAGAAGCTTCAAATTTCACCGAATACTTACGTATATAGCATATATTGTTGTCTGAAAAAATCATAGAGATCGGTTGTATATATAGTATATATCTCATACAACCGATTGTTCAGATAAGAAACTTTTCGCAATTTCTACCCCATTTTAACAGCTATAAGCTTCAAATTTCACCGATTGCTTACGTATATAGCATATATTGTTGTCTGAAAAAATCATGGAGATCGGTTGTATATATAGTATATATCTCATACAACCGATTGTTCAGATAAGAAACTTTTCGCAATTTCTACCCCATTTTAACAGCTATAAGCTTCAAATTTCACCGATTGCTTACGTATATAGCATATATTGTTGTCTGAAAAAATCAAAGAGATCGGTTGTATATATAGTATATATCTCATGCAACCGATTGTTCAGATAAGAAACTTTTCGCAATTTCCACCCCATTTTAACAGCTAGAAGCTTCAAATTTCACCAAATGCTTAAGTATATAGCATATATTGTTGTCTGAAAAAATCATAAAGATCGGTTGTATATATAGTATATATCTCATACAACCGATTGTTCAGATAAGAAACTTTGCGCAATTTCTGCCCCGTTTTAACAGCTAGAAGCTTCAAATTTCACAAAACGCTTACGTATATAGCATATATTGTTGTCTGAAAAAATCATAGAGATCGGTGGTATATATATTATATACTTCATATAAACTCTCATTTTTGCCCCTTTTTTACGGCTAGAAGCTTCAACTTTCACCAAATGCTTACGTGTATAGCATATATTGTTGTCTGATAAAATCATTGAGATCGATGGTATATATAGTATATATCTCATACAACCGATTGTTCAGTTAAGAAACTTTGCGCAATTTCTGACCCTTTTTAACAGCTAGACGCTTCAAATTTCACCATATGCTTAAGTATATAGCATATATTGTTGACTGAAAAAATCATAGAGATCGGCTGTATATATAGTATATATCTCATACAACCGATTGTTCAGATAAGAAACTTTGCGCAATTTCTGCCCCGTTTTAACAGCTAGAAGCTTCAAATTTCACAAAATGCTTACGTATATAGCATATATTGTTGTCCGAAAAAATCATAGAGATCGGTGGTTTATATATTATATACTTCATATAAACTCAATTTTTGCCCCCTTTTTACGGCTAGAAGCTTCAAAATTCATCAAATTTCATCAAATAGTTACGTTTACGTCATATATTGTTGAAATACGTGATTCGCAGTCATAGTTTTTACACGCAGACCACAAAAAACCAGAAACTTTGCATCCTCACACAAAGTACCTACCTGTTTTTTATTTTATATTTATCTTAAAAATCGTTAAGGTATGCAGATCTGTTCACTATATATTTCTTATCTTATACATCCGATTATTCGGAGATTACGAACGGGATAAGATTATTGTTCAGCCCCATTCATGAAAGGTATGAAGTCTTCGGCACAGCCGAAGACAGTCCCGTTCTTACTTGTTTATTTTATATTTATCTTAAAAATTGTTTAGATATGTTCAAATTTCACCAAATGTTTACGTGTATAGCATATACTGTTGTCTGAAAAAATCATAGAGACCGGTGGTATATATAGTATATATCTCATACAACCGATTGTTGAAATAAGAAACTTTGCGCATCTTCTGCCCCATTTTAGCAGCTAGAAGCTTCAAATTTCACCAAATCCTTACGTATATAGCATATATTGTTGTCTGAAAAAATCATAGATATCGGTTGTATATGTATTATATACCCCAAATAAACTGTATTTTTTGTCCCTTTTTTACGGCTAGAAACTTCAAAATTCATCAAATTTCATCAATAGTTACCTTTACGTCATATATTATTGAAATACGTGATTCGTAGTCATAGTTTTTACACGCAGACCACAAAAAACCTGAAACGTTGCATTTATCTTAAAAATCGTTTAGGTATGTAGATCTGTTCATTATATATTTCTTACCTTATACATCCGATTATTTGTAGATTACAAACGGCATTAGATTATTGTTCAGCCCCATTCATGAAAGGTATGAAGTATTCGGCACAGCCGAAGGTAGTCCCGTCCTTACTTGTTTATTTTATATTTATCTTAAAAATCGTTTAGGTATGTAGATCTGTTCATTATATATTTCTTATTTATACATCCGATTATTCGGAGATTACGAACGGCATAAGATTATTGTTCAGCCCCATTCATGAAAGGTATGAAGTCTTCGGCACAGCCGAAGACAGTCCCGTCCTTACTTGTTTATCAATGCCGTTGTACAGGATTAAAATATTTTAATAAAAAATGTTACAGTGAATTAAAAGAAATTGAAATGGCTGGATAAACTTTAATTGGTTGGGAGGGGGAAGATGAAACTAGGGTAAGTAAAAGGAGTCAGGCGGAGCAGAAGGAAAAGGGGACCAGTTTAAAGGCGAAATAATCGAGCGGTCAAAGGTAGGTTGGGCTTCCTGCGAGGTGTGTGCATCTCTACAGGAAGAGCAGGTGATTGTAACATCCGCCCCGCATCAAGGTGGACAAGGGTTAAGGGCCCCGACCCTTCACACTGGGGCAATCCACCTTGATTGCGCAAAGGGGCGGATTCACACTAGGTGTACGTTACAATAATTACTCTAAATGGTTAGCAGTCCTGATAAGTTATCAAACCGAATCTCTACTTAAGGTAAATACGCAACAGCTCGAACGACTATGGAAAAATGAATCTCTTTCCACATGCCACAAGAATCCCACAGACTCAATAGAGCAGAAATATCAAAGAGGTTATTAAAGTTGCATTTCACAAATTATGAATATTTTCTTTTATTTGAAATTTTTTTTGTTCATTATATTGCGTTTACAATTATATTTCAATCAACTCATATGTGTAAAATTTTTTTATAATATTTTTATTTTCCAATCGAAGGCATAATTTGATCATATACATTTTTTAAAACAATGCGTATAATGTTTAAGTTTTACAATGCCTCCACAAAGAAGCAGTATGCAACTCAAACGGATATTGGGGCTAATTGCTGTCTCTGCAATGCAGTCATTGCCTGTAAAAAAGTAGCACAACAGGAATTATGCCGCATATTAAAAGTATTCACAAAATTTCAAGCGATTCTAGCAGAGATGAGTAAGTACATATATGTTACCTAGAGGTCAGAAAAACTTCAAATTTTAAAAAAATGGG
>JARSSU010018702.1:0-23404 GCA_029619165.1 Eurosta solidaginis
CGCCACAAATGAGCGACACTGGCGCCATCTGATATTGAAAAGTAGCCATCTCCAAAATTTTGTTCCAAGCATATCATAAGAAGCAGAATTTGACATATGATTGGCTAAGGGTGTTGGCTTAACATTTTTCGCAATTAAAAACTGCAATATAGCAATCGATTACGACACAAAATATGTTAGCGAGTATTTTTGTTGTATAGGGAGAATGTTTATAACAGAGCTTCGAGAAATTTTGTATGTGAATGGGCAAGGTGTAATAAACTTCAATTACGAATTGGAATGCATAAGCTTGTGTTAAACGCATCTATATGAAAAATGTCATTTTGCCGGGGCCTTTTATTTATGACTAAAAAGAAGAGAATATGAGAACTTCAAAAGCCGATCGTACTTATTTGAATAAAACCAAAAACACAATTTACATTTGTTTATCTGACATAATATTAAGAAGGTATTTTGCTAAAAATAAAACATCTGTTTACAAAAGGTTTAAGCTTTTTCTTTTATATTTAATTGCCCATGATTTATACATTAATTGTCATCCCACTTCCAGAACTATTCGAGCCTTACTTAAGGACCTTCTGTTAGAGTTTCCAAATCGGAATATATATGGTATTTAGCTTAATTGTGCCCAACTTGAAGGACTCGGCTCTATTGGAATGGGAACAGTTCCTGGATACAACCGACCACGTTTGTACATAGGAACTCGGATTTGACTCACAACTGATAAAATGAGTTTTTTTTAAATTATTTTCGGCAAGGCGAGATGAATTTGTTAATACAACCCCAAAGCTTTCTTCCCATAGCTTCCGTCTTCGTTCGCAAGCTAGCGTTTTCGCTGTTGTAAGACGCCCCGCAATCTTCATACCGTGAGGTCCTTCATACTTCTACCTTCTATGATCTAAATGGAACTGTAAGAGGATTTAAGGGGTTGATAAGCGCAATAAAAACCTTTATAGCCTTACAGCTTCCGCTACCCAACTGTCAACCACACCTACCCGGGGAGAATCCTGTTACAAATATGAAAGTATCATACAAATATTTTGCTGGTGAGACTCTGGCAACCCCACTTTCCTCAATAAACTAGAGGTGGGTTGTGGCATTGCCTAGAAGGTTCACCGTGGTCATAATAAATAGTTCCGGAAAGGTCGGGCTTGTACCGTAATGGGGCTTGTAACCGGAACGTACTGGATCTATGTTTGGAAAAGGACCATAAACATCGATACACTCAACTACAACAACAACATGAACTTGTAAGCTGCGAAATATTGTAAGAGTACATGTACCCTATTATTCTTAGGGTGTTCTTATCGCAAATTATGGCATTTTGTTTAAATATAAAAGCTATCTGTCACAACTTCAAAATTTCGAAAAATTGTATGATAGAGATTTTTTTTCCTTTTGACAATATAGTCCAATTCTTTATGAGAGAACTGTCAAATTCAATACACTTTGTACGGCGTTTCAAATGCGCAACATCAAAAACTGTAGTATGTTTTCTCAAAAAGAAGTAGGTATAAAGTTCCTTGGCATAACGCAGCCTTGATCAAAATCCGAAATTTGAGGAATACATTCTCCCGCAAGTTCAAAAATTGTAAAAATATGTTGTTCTTCGACAAGTATAAAGAGTTTGAAAGGAATTTCACGTGCCTAGATAAATGTTTGCACAGAAATTACATTTTAAGTTTTGAAGAAAACTTAAAAACATATCCGAAGCCGTTTTGGAATTTTTTTAACTCGAAAAAATCTGTGTCGAATATTCCCTCCTCTCTCTTCCTTGGCGAAGAAGCTGTTGATACTCCAGCTGATGCGGCATATCTTTTCGCTGAGTTTTTCATGGTCAACTTCGTGTCCGACCCTGATACTAGTGATGACATTAGTTTCAACATACAACTATCGATAAATTTTGGAAATCTTGCACTGTCTTTTGATGATGTCGTTTGTGAAATCTCTCGACTTAAACAGTCATCAAATACCGATGTTGATGGTCTGTCAGCAATTTTATTTAATCAGTGCGAAGCTCTTGTTTATCCCCTTTTATTAATATTTAATAGATCTCTTTCCTCGGGTACTTTCATTGACGCGTGGAAATTGGCTATTTTGAGAGCGGCAATAAAAATGATATTAGCAACTACAGACCCATTTCAAAACTTTCCGCCACGTCAAAGCTTTTTGAATGCATAATCCAAGAAAAATTACTTTTTTCGTTAAACATATTGTGTGCCCAGAACAACATGGCTTTCTTCCCGGACGCTCAACTTTGACTAATTTAGCTATTTTTTCTGATGACTACATCGCAGCTTTACATTCTGGGTGTCAGGTTGACACAGTATATACGGACTTTTCTAAAGTTTTGATTAGGTTTCTCATATAGTCCTGTATGGTGGAGACCCATTTTCATCCCATCAGTTTTTCTAAAATGGATTGAATCATACCTAAAAAACAGTAGTTGTAGGGTTGTTGTGGACAATGTGAGGTCTTCGCCTTTCGTTGCCTGTTTTGGTGTCCCACAAGGAAGCATCTTAGGGCCACTTTTCTTCATATTGTTCATTAATAACATTCGCTTTTGCTTCTCTGCAGTTAAGTTTCTACTATATGCGGATGCTTTAAAAATATATTCAGTTATTCGCAGTCAGCATGACTCTGAATTGATGCAATTCGATTTGGATAATTTAATTACATGGTGTAATAGCAATCGGTTAACCCTTAACTTAAAAAAATGTTTTAATATAACTTTTTCAAAACGCGTTAATGTCATTGATACCTCATACCATTTATCTAACTCGCCCCTTACAAGGGTTAGTGAAAGAAAAGATCTGGGAATAACTTTTGACTTCAAATTTACTTTCGCAAAACATATTAACCTTTGCATCTCGAAATCGTGTGCCATGCTTGCATTTCTTAGGCGTCATAGCTCGGAGTTTACTGACCCTCATACGCTAAAGCTTTCGTATACAGCGCTCTAAACTTGAGTATGCCTGTTTCATTTGGTCGCCGTATTATCAGTTCCATATTGCAAGAATCGAGCGGGTTATTATATTTTGACTTGCGCAGCTTACGCTTCTCTGAACCCATTCCGACTTATGAAGCTAGATGCCTATTGATTAATTTAAAGTAACTGCAGAACAGGAGAATAATTTTGTCGCTTGTCGTTTATTTTTGTCGTTTTTCGCGGTGCGACTGTCTGCCCAATACTCCTTGAGAGGATTTTCATAAAAATTCCTGCCATAGCGCTCAGGAACTCTGAATTCTTCAATGTTCGTCTTTTCAAAGCTCTTTATGCAATCAATGCTCCAATTACTAGAACCTTGATTGAGTTTAATAGAATTTAAAATTATTTGGAAATAGATTTTTCTTGCTCAAAAGAGCGCTTTTTAAGTAAAATAAACCCTTTTTATACGTAAGCCATTTATTTATACTAGTAATTTGCCTACTGTTACCACATATTTCTACTTAGCCCGTAAGATCTTGAATTCTAATTGGCTTAATAAATAAATACTAAATACTAAACATAGAATAGCAAATCAGCCACTTTCAAACCAAAACAAAATTAAAAATTAAAATTTTTTTTCGCGTTACGTAGCTTATATTTGCTATTGCAACGTTTTCAATACCAAATGCATAAACATCTGAACTGCCTTAAAATATATATAATCAACCCTCCAAGATATTTCATTATTTTGTGCATTGTTTTGTTTCTTAGATTGAAAAAAATAAAAAAAAACGGTACAAATAATTTGACTTGTATTGTACGGATGTACACTATGGAGGGTATTCAGCCGTGGTGCACATTTGTAAGTACATAAGTGACCACCGCGGCTGGATCTACCCGTTTCCCTCAATAAGGTTGATTAAATAAATAAATAATTTATTATAAGCATGCATATTAGAGCAGCCATATTCGCAAAAGTTAACTTACTTCCAGCCTTTTTGCTTCATCCTTTAGTTCATTTAAGTGCTGCTGATTCCTAAAGATCAAGCTATTCAGACGAAATTTTTCTTTATTTACTTCGTTTTGGGCGTTTTGTTCTGTATGGTTCATCTCTTCCAGTATTTGTAGGCGCTGTTCCCCGCTCATATAATTATTTGTCATATCTCTTAATCGACTTTCCAATTTGAGTAACATGGCTTTAAAATTGTATAATTCTTTGCTCCGCGTATCCTTCTCTTTAGACATTTTCCGATTTTCTATACGTTGTTGTTGCGCTTTGTTTGACAGATTTTGTAGATCTTTTTGTAAATTGTCTACCTTTAAAATAATAAATTGCGATTATCTACATACATACGTATGTATATTTAAGTCAATTATATATCAGATTTGCCTAAATCCACAGATTACTTTCAGATATATACACTAATCGTGTAATCAGTTTTAAAACAAAAAATTAACCTTAATATGAGTAAGTTAAATAAAAACAAGATAAAAATTCCTTTAAACACTTCCTTTCTATAAATGGATCACAACGAGACGGAAAATGTGCCATGATGTTCATGAGTTTTGAGTTGGAATTCTAAAATTAGCTATTGTAAACCTGGTGAAAATGTGACGGAATTTTCCTTTGGTTTTGCTGGGATTGGCCTCAGTCGTCCAGGGTTCCTGAAAAATAAAAATCCCTACCGACTCTTCAAAATGAATAACCCTGTTGATTTCATGTAAACAAACGTTATAAATATCTACTTCATCAAAATTCTATCTCTGCTCCTAACTTATTCCATTGCTTTGTAAGAGGTGACTGAGGTAATAAAGCCCTCGGCCAATCTCTGCGGTCGAATGGAGTAAAAAAAACTCCAGACGAATATACGTTAATACAAATGAAGTCAAAGCCTTCAGGTATACTCTTGGTCGGTAGTCATAAAACCTACCGACTCGTATTCCTGTCTCCTAATCTCTAAATTTTAATACGAATTCGTCGCCCTTATATACTAATTTTACACGCAGGCAAACGGTTATATTTTAATAACAATTTCTATCTAATAATATTAACAATATATTACAACAGTTATTCCGGTGACTATTTCTTTTCATAAATATCATTTACCATAATACTCCTTGTTGAATACAATGCATTTATATTTGCCCGCATACCGTGCTTTTCACCCTTCGCTTTGACTCCGGGAAAAGCAACATCAAAATTTTAGGAACAAGGTTTTCATTCATTCATTCATTCATTCATTTATTAATCATTTTCTTAATGCTATGTACATATTTTAAATTTCCATATTGTATTCAACACAATAACTATAAGATAGCTTAAGAAAGGTAGATAGCATTTATTATTATACCTTTCATGAAAATGAACTGGTATATTAATTTCGTCACGAAACCCAAATTGTAAGTCCTTAAAGGAAAATAGATAGACCCACCATTAAGTATACCGAAATAATCAGGATGAAGAGCTGAGTTGATTTAGCCATGTCCGTCTGTCCGTCCGTCCGTCTGTCCGTCTGTCTATTTGTATGCAAACTAGTCCCTCAATTTTTGAGATATCTTGATAAAATTTGGTGAGCGGGTGTATTTAGGTGTCCGATTAGACATTTGTCGGAACCGGCCGGATCGGACCACTATAGCATATATCCTCCATACAACCGATTTTTAGAAAAAGAGGGCTTTTGTCATATCTTACTCAATTTAACAGATTGAAGCTTCAAACTTCACCATATAATTTCGTATATTGCACATATTGTTGCCTGAAAAAATTGATGAGATCGGTCGTATATATAGTATATATCTCCCACAATCGATTGCTCATATAAGAAACTTTTCGTAATTACTGCCCTATTTTAAGAGCTAGAGGTTTCAAATTTCAACGAATGCTTACACATGTAGCATATATTGTTGTCTGAAAAAATCATAAAGATCGGTGGTATATATAGTATATATATGGTGGTATATATAGTATATATATATATTATATATATATATATTTTCGCAATTTTAGCCCCATTTTAACAGCTAGAAGCTTCAAATTTCACCAAAGGCTTACGTATTTAGCATATATTGTTGTCCGAAAAAATCATAGCGATCGGTTGTATATATAGTAGATATCTCATACAACCGATTGTTCAGATAAGAAACTTTTCGCAATTTCTACCCCATTCTAACAGCTATAAGCTTCAAATTTCACCGATTGCTTACGTGTGTAGCAAATATTGTGTCAAAAAATCATAGAGATCGGTGATATATATAATATATATATCATGGTATATATAGTATATATATATAGTATATATATAGTATATATATATTTTTTTTGCGATTACGGTCCCATTTTAACAGCTAGAATCTTCAAATTTCACCAAATGCTTACGTGTATAGCATATATTGTTGTCTGAAAAAATCATAGAGACCGGTGGTATATATAGTATATATCTCATACAACCGATTGTTCAGATAAGAAACTTTGCGCAATTTCTTCCCCATTTTAACAGCTAGAAGCTTCAAATTCCACCAAATGATTACGTATATAGCATATATTGTTGTCTGAAAAAATCATAGAGATCGGTGGTATATATATTATATACCCCATATAAACTGTAATTTTTGCCCCTTTTTTACGGCTAGAAGCTTAAAAATTCATCAGATTTCATCAAATAGTTACGTTTACGTCATATATTGTTGAAATACGTGATTCGTAGTCATAGTTTTTACACGCAGACCACAAAAAACCTGAAACTTTGCATCCTCACACAAAGTACCTACCTGTTTTTTATTTTATATTTATCTTAAAAATCGTTTAGTTATGTGAATCTGTTCACTATATATTTCTTATCTTATACATCCGATTATTCGGAGATTACGAACGGGATAAGATTATTATTCAGCCCCATTCATGAAAGGTATGAAGTCTTCCGCACAGCCGAAGACAGTCCCGTTCTTACTTGTTTTAAGAATTAAAATAGTACTAATGCAATTTTCAATAATCATATACTGTTTTTGTGTGGGGTGTACATTAAATATTTTCATAAAACCTTAAAGTTACTAATACACTAAAAAATTTATTAAAAAGAACTTCAGGTAAAATAATTTTTATAATATTTTTTATAATATCGCACTCAGCAGCGATTCCAGTTCATAATGATTATGTCCAAGCAGATAGAGTTTAACTGTTTGTTGAAAGAATTTAAAATTTCTAATAACCTGTACAGTGTTAGGAAGGGAGTTGAAGAACTTGCGCGACGTGTAGATATAAAAGCTTCTAAAGTGTGACGTTCTAGAATACGGAGTTATTACAGTTGGAAGTATATTGCTACGTAAGTTATAGACTTCTGAGGGAAAGCTCTACAAGTAACCTGAACGTATAAAAAAATACTTAAGACTTTATATAAATACAAATGACGGCACGGTAGTATATCCAGTCTCCTAAAAAGCGGCAGAGAGTGAGATCTATAGTTTCCACTACAGAATCGTTACAACTGGTGACAGTTTAATTGCCGAGGCGCCACCCCAGCAGCTGATACCATATTGAAGTTTAGATTGGAATATGCCGTAGTAAACAATTTTTAGAGTAGATACAGTGCAACACGTTTTGAGACGATAGAACTGCCTAGTAGTACAGAGAAAGTACTGTTTCAATGTATGGATGTGCGCAGACCAATTCACATGATTGTCAATTATTATACCAAGATATTTAAAATTCTCAACAACATCAACTATGAAACAGTTGTCACTGCATTGAATATTGCAATCGAAAGAACTTATCGCAACATTCTGAGTGCACACCATATGGTGTAAGTTAAAACGAAGGCATCCCTCGGCATGAAATATAATATCACACTAGGTAGTTCTTTGGCAACATGGCTTAAATACATAAGTTTCGTTTTATTACTAACAAGTAGTTTGTGTGAAGCAAACCAAGCTCTCAGCAAATGCAAATCAAAGTTAAAGTCACATATTAATTCAAATTCACTAGTTGTACTGTACGCTATGGCCAAATCATCTCCAAACGTAGTGGTTTTGCCCTTAAATGGCAGGGAAAATATTGAATTGATGTATATTAGGAACAATATTGGACCAAGAACAGAACCTTGGGGTACTCCCAGATTTACAAACAGTGGGCTACAGTAACTGCTATCTACTTTTACTCTTTGTATTCTGTTAGAAAGATAGGATTTAAACCAGTTATGAATAAA
This sequence comes from Eurosta solidaginis, assembly GCA_029619165.1. Lineage (NCBI taxonomy): Eukaryota > Metazoa > Arthropoda > Insecta > Diptera > Tephritidae > Eurosta > Eurosta solidaginis. Next base: position 8,128 of record JARSSU010018702.1, read on the forward strand.
GTCTCGGAAGCCTGCATGGTGTATTTTATTCAAGAGAATATCTCTATCGACCATGTCAAAGGCTTTTGTTATATCAACAAATAGGCCAGCGCAGTTTCTTTTACCGTCTAGAGCTCTGTAAATATTTGTGCAGAAACTCAGCAGAGCGTCTTCTGTTGATAAACCGGAACGAAATCCGAACTGCATAGGACTGAAAAAGTTTGAATTGTCTAGAATATTTAAAATTCTTTTTTTGACTGCTTTTTCAAATACTTTCGATAAAACTGGGAGTAGCGATATGGGTCTGTTTGCATCCCTCCTGGCCCCCTTTTTGAAAATCGGAATAACAACAGCGCTTTTAAAGCCAAATTAAACTTCCTTAACCCTAACGCCGTAGTCGTGACCATATCCATATCTATAACCATCTCAATGTGATCGATTAATGGTGCCTTAACCTAAAAATCGTGAAAATTTTCACAACACAATTGTGGAACATATTCCACAAAAAATAAGTCTCTTAGTCATAACGTATCCAAAACAATGAAGAAAATCTAGTTATTAAATTCACCAGCTCAAATATTTTTAGGTTATGGATATGGCGAGAAACAAAAACCAATTGGTTGGTTTATAGTATGTCACCATTAATCGATTACACTGATTTCCATAAGGTAGGTTCTATCAGCTGTTTTATCTGGTTATGGTTTTATGGTTATAAGTCACCATTAATTCGCCCTTTAAGGATATCAGGAAAAATCCCTTGAGTAATACTGGCGCTGAATAAGTATATTAATATATCAACTATATTAAGAGATATTCTCTTGAGTAGTATATTTGAAATACCATCCTCACTACACGAACTCGAGTTTTGCAGGGTGTTAATAATTTTAAAGCTTGAAATCGTTTTAAAAAAAAAGCTATTTTGAGCACAATTAAACGGGGATGGAGACTGGCAATCGCAGCTGCGTGAACTTATATTACCAATCGTGGTAAAGTGTTGGTTAAATTTGTTAGCAACTTCTACAGCGCCTGAAATTAGCTGACTTTCATTACGCAATACAACTGGCTCATCACCCTTAACGCAGTTTTTACTTAGAATAGTGTTGACCACGCCCTATTCTTTTCTTGAGTTGCCAAGTGCTGATTCAAGTTTTTTACGAAAAAAGTTGTCGCGTGTCGAATTTATTTCCTTATTGGTCTGTTTACTAATTTTATTGTATCGGTACCGAAGCCTTGCATTGCCGGGACGCTTAGCACACCTGTTCCTTAATTTATTTTTAAGCTTTATTTTATTTAAGAGATCCCGAGTGATCGAAGGTTTAAGTCTAATATTTTTTTTTGAAAGGCTTAAAGTAAAGGTGCAATTGTTAATATGTGCTTTTACCCTTTTTATGAAAACGTCATAAGCGAGCGATATATCATTTTCAGCGTGTACGGTAGCCCAACTTTCAAAACGTAGCTTTAGGTTCAACTTGGTAAAGTGAACTTTAGTTAGGGATTTTCGAGTACACTTAAGATTTGGATTGCCTAACGCAATTCTTTTTATCTGTAAACCGGTCTTCGTGTGATCGGTCACTTGTAAGCCCATATTAAAAATAGAACAGTCTCTACACTGAGAAGCGTTAAAGCGACAAACAACGTGATCAATACAAGTACCTGAGTTTATTCGTGTTGGTTCATTAATATCTGATGTAAAACCGTTTTCAGCCATTAATGCCAAATAGTCATCAATTAGTATGCAATGATGTAGAAAGTCTAAATTAAAATCGCCTAAAACAAAAAAATTGCTAGCTTTTTCATTGCTTACGATAGATGAATATTCATCAAGAAAAGCAGAAGTAGGTACAGACTGAAGTCTACATCAAAGTTTTGCCTAATTAATTTTTCAATTAGAAGAATAGTTTTCTAAGCGAGGTCGGCCCCGGCAGGGTTTGGCAAGCACTCCTAGTGTGTTTCTGCCATGAAAAGCTCTCAGTGAAAACTCATCTGCCTTGCAGATGCCGTTCGGATTTGGCATAAAACAGGTAGGTCCCGCCCCGCCAATTAGTTGAAAAAAGGAGCACGACGCATATTGGAATAGAAGCTCGCCCCAAAACCTCTTCGGAGGCTATCGCACCTTACATTATTTATTTTTTAAAATAATGAGTTTATCCATTAAAATGTAGCGCTTGTGAAGTTTTCAAAATAAGTGATTTTTTGTTTATGCTTTAAAATATAAGTCGTAGGGATGGTTTTATGTGTAAAAGTTTCAACGTTAAACAGCATTTTTAAGTATCTTTATGGTCACATAATATGTTTTTCAAGAAGCATTAGCAGGCATGGTTGTAAAGATGTCAAAAACCAGAACGTTCGAACGCTTGTACATATATTTATTTGGTGAAGTTAAGAAATTTATTTTGCAAAATTTAATGCGTTCTTCGTCATAAGTTTGACCAGTTACAATAAAATATGAACATATCATTTGTTATTTGCATTTAAAATTCAGGGTTTGGTACGAAAAAAATGTGGAACGTCCAAACAGAAACGTCCGAAGAGGTTCAATACTATTTTTGACCAACACAAGACCTCGCTGCAAAGATAAAAGTTTTGCAGTTATAATCCTTGTATATTCCCTTATTTACTGTCTCTGTAACATTTTTACGCAGCACAAACATTTCGCTAAATTCTAAGAAAATATTATGCCACCTCAAAAATAAGGTACGTTTTTGGACCGTCCGAACAGCATCTTTTAGATCGCTATTAAGTAGATATGTATCGATTTCGTTAAATATTTGTAAATAGATTGGATGGAGGTTTACGAATGTCGTTTAGACCTATACCAAGAGAGAATTTTTTCAGAAAAAGGCTGGATGGTCAAAAAAATAAGCGTAAAAAAGCTAAATAAAAATGTTTAATGCTAAAAAAGCTAAAAGTTTAAGGCAAGTTTCCAAGCGGTTTGTTCATTTTATTCATAAAAAAATATATCAGTATAAACATCTCATACTTCTAGTAAAAAATTATAATTAATCTGTTCTACAATTTCATAGAAAAGATTTAAAATAATTTACAGAATTTGAATACACAATCAGGCAAAACAAAAAAAGCTAAGTAGATTTTTAATAACTCTGGAGCTCCTGAAAAGGAGAAAAAGTCTACAAAATTAAGCCAAATTAAAATATTTTTCCCAAAAGTCGAAAAATATCTAAACAAATTTTAATTTTAAGATATTGGTTTTCTGAGCGACATTTCAATAGTTCTGGAGCTCCTTAAAAGGAGAAGAAACATTGTTCCGAAAATCGAAATTTTTAGAAATTTTGAAAATTAAAAAAAAATTGTAATTGTAACTTTTCAATAGTTCTGGAGTTACTGAAACGGGGAAAATAAAAGAAAATGGTGTTGTGCGCAGTTTTTCAATAGGTCTGGAGTTCCTGAAAGGAATGAAAAATATTCTGAAAAATGTGAAATTTGGGCGTAATTTTGCAGAACTAATTTTTTATTTTCAGGAACTTCAAAACTATTGGAAAGCTACTTTCTAAATTTTTTACTTTTAGAATAATTTTATCTCGTTCGTTTAGATGCAATTCGCAATGTTCCAAGTCCGCCCTAAAGAAAGCAAATAGCATTGTATAGGCCTTCTATCTACTTGCTAACTTAGAAAACTAGTTAATGTTTCTGAAAAAAATTAAAATTTCGCTCGGAAGTAGTTTTGAAGCAGATGAAACAGCCGCTGGAATCTAATGGAAAAAACACGGAACTAAAATGATTCCTCTATTTCTGCCTACCATAAGAACTCTCATAAAACTAAACCTACACCAATTGTTCATCTAGATTTTCCAAAATTTGGAACAAAATTTTGAAAAAAGCATAAAGCTAAATCATAATTTTCAAGCTAAATAGAGAAAAAAAAGTTAAAACTAGCTTGAAAAAAAACTAAAATGGCAACAACAGCTATTGTTAAAATTTTAAAATCAAAACTTCTCAACATAATTTCTGTGTTTAAGAACACATTTTCAGCCGGGTTTTGATCTATTTATATAAAGAAAGAGCCTAAAAATTCTTTATCAAACACCTAGCGGATTTTTTATACTTTTGTTGCATTCTCACAATGCCCTGAACTAAGTGCAGGGTTTCAAGTTTTTAACTACAGTGTTATCGACTGCTACTTCTACGGTTGTGTCTCTCAGTAATATCAGTGACTTCTTTCTCTTCTCTTGTGTCCTTTGCACTGAAGTTATTTCTGTTTTCTCATTAGTGTCCACCTTACTTGGCGGCCGCCGTGGTGTGCGTGTAGCGTGCTCCGCCATCAACACCGAAGATCCTGGGTTCACGCCCCGGTAAAAGCAGCATCAAAATTTAGAAACAAGTTTTTTCAATTAGAAGAAAATTTTGCTAAGCTGGGTCGCCCCTCGGCGTGTATGGCAAGCACTCCGAGTGTATTTCTGCCATGAAAAGCTCTCAGTGAAAACTCATCTGCTTTGCAGATGCCGTTCAGAGTCGGCATAAAATTTGTAGGAAAAATTAAAAGGAATACGACGCAAATTGGAAGAGAAGCTCGTTCTAAAATCTTTTCGGAGGTTATCGCGCCTTACATTTATTGTTTATTTTTAGTCCACCATACTTAGATAATCTGGTGGGCGTCGGTTCTAAAAAAAAAGATGATTGCTGCTTAAATGTTTATCCAATTTTTACCGTTTAATAAAGCGCGTCGGTTTCTTACTCGTATTGTTAACTGGAGTACCATATAGTACGTCACTTGATCCTCCCATCGGAGTAGAGCTATTAGTGTATGCGATATTGAAATATCATATTATCTGTATTTTTTTCAAATTTATTTATAGTAGAGAAACCGACCTATACAATTCTTGGTTTTAATTAAGTTCTGCCCTCTCTGCAGTGTTAGCGTAGAAAGCAATCGGAGAATACCTTTTGTCAATAGCCCTGTATAAATCTGTCATCATATGCCCTGATATATAGATCGGAGTTATGGACCAAATCGAGAGGGGATGGTATGGCAGTTTGGAGTGTTCGAGAGAAAAGTCCTGCCGGCAATTTATGGTCTACTCCGTGATGCCAACCACAAGGTCATGTTATGGAAATGCGTGAAGATGCCCCTGCGCAGAAAGCATTCCTATCGGCGAAACAGACGAAGGGAGAGACTTCCGCCAAGAAGACTTGATCCCCTTGATGGTCGCAACTTCTTCTTCTTTCTACTTTCACTCAAGCTAACAAGTACAGCTTTCTAAAAATTGAAAAAACATTTTATTTGGACTGTGAATATGAGCCATTAAAGGTAAATACATATCGTTAGCTTAATGTGAAAATGTGCTAAGTCAACTTTACGAATTTTACAGGAGACGAAATGAAATAAATTACTTTTGAAATAACCTTTTTTTCAAAACTGTGAATGAGGATACCTTAATTGCAATGCTTATGATTGTAGAAGCTTTGAAAAAGATAAATAAAAATCATGTATGCCAAACCAGCAGCTAGTTTATGACTTAGCACAATTTCTGCACTCAAAACAAATTTTTTCTCCTGACTTAGCACTTTTTACTCAATATGTTTTCTCATCACTCCTCACCTTTAATGATTGAAATAAAACACTAAAACTATATATTTCACAAAAAATACTATTTATTTGTCAAACTATTTCTAACGGTTCTGATCTGGACTCTTATGCCGGATGGTGAGCAGACAATAATTTATATATAAATTCAAACAAATGCTGTGTTGTGTCTTATTCCAAAAAGACAACTGCCACATACTTTATCTACAAACTAAATCGTTGTCAAGAGAGTAAAGACTTGAGTATAATTTTTAACTCCAAACTTTGTTTTTCTAGTACCATTGACTTCGTTGTTTCAAAATTTCTTGCAATGGTTGGGTTCAGTAGACGTAACACCAGTGACTTTAAGGAGCCTATGACATTGGAGGTACTTTATATATCCTTGGTCAGAAGTCGTCTTGAATATTGCTCAATAATATGGAATCCTTTCTATGAATATATCTTCTATAAAATTGATAGAGTTCAAAAATTTTTTACAAAAATTGCTTTACGTATGCTTCACTGGCCAGACGGCCTCCCATCATGTACCAGCAAGTGCAAATTGCTTGGTCTTCAGGCTTTGCATGACAGAAAAACTTGAATCTCACTCATGCTTGCCTATAATGTAATAAACGTTACCACGAATTGCTCTGATTTATCCAATTTGTTCATTCCATATATTCCAATGCGTGATCTTCGGCATAATATATTATTTATCTAAATAACTAATGAAACGAATTATACTATGAATGAACCTATAACTAGAACTATACATCTAGCAAATCGATTCAGTAGTGTTCTTAATTTAAATAACAGCTTATATGAGTTTAAGCTTGAATTGTTTTCTGTTTTTAACTAGTCTGTAACAAAGCATGTAGTTATCGACGTGTAAGAATTGAAGTAGATTATGGTCAGCGCAAAGCATTTATCAAACACCAAAGGCATGTCTCAATTGGGTGAATCCAATTTCAAGGGGTTGTGTTGACAACCCTATCAAGGGGCTCCTAGCGCAATAGATAGCTTCCCCAATCCAATTGCCAACCTCACCTACCCGTGGCGAATTCTGTTTCATTGACAGCCGAGGCTCTGGCGCGCCAAGTTCCTCATGGAACTGGGGGGTGGGGAGCACGGGATGGCCTAGAAGGTTTAATGTGGTCATATAAATCGCTCCCGAGATGGTCGGAGTGCATAGTGCTTTGTTACCGGAACGTACCGTATCGTTCACCCATTTCTCCTAAGGTCTAGTAACTTCGCGAACTTCATGCCTGGTTACCAGCCATATATGTACATGTATATTTGTAGTATATAGTCTCTCGCATAGCCATATGCGTGTGTATATGTGAGTACTACTTCGGCTGATGGTGAGTATCTCTCTGCTGCCTTGTATGTACATGTGTAAATGATGATATTCAATCAATTTATGTAGCTTGCTTTAATGTTGTTGCGCCTTTATTTAATAACCTTAGGGATGTGAATATCATGATGCTAATATTCGTCACAATATAATAGAACGCCTATGATTAAGACTATTTGCGAAACTGTTTCTGGAAAATGAAGAGAACATTGCTTCACGAGTTTGTGACAATTTTGAAAAGTGTTTCAGCTCTATTTTATGGTCTTCTTCCGATGTTGTCTACCTTAAGGGGTCAGTTGGGAATCTATTCGGAATAATTTAGTCCGCGTTTGTAAACTTTTCCGAATGATTGTGGTCCTAGGCAACACGACAAACCAACAAGTCTCAGCAACACCACTAGCAATCACAACACTTAATAGCAACACAACAAACTAACAAGTCTCAGCAACACAACGAGCGTTCGCAATATTTAATAGCAACGCGGTAACAATGGCAACGCAACCATTTGAGCTAGCAACACCAAAAACAACAGATATAAAAGCAGCGACACAGCAGTACAGCAGTTAGTTAGCACGGAGCTGTAGTCGTGACCGTAGCTACCAGTGGAGCGTCCCTCGAATGTGTCGGCTCTACCGCAGTAACGCGCACCCACGAACACCCTACGTTGGCCCCAGCACTACGCCAACATACGACGCGGGCCACAACAGCGCTACGTAAACACACTACGCTGGCCGCAACAGCACTACGCAAACGTACTACGTTGGCCACAGCAGAGTTACGATAACCTACGAAGCTGGCCGCAACAGCGCTACGCAACCGAACTACGCTAACATACGACGCTGGCCACAACGGCGCGACGCAAACATACTACGTTGGCCACAGCAGAGTCACGATAACTTACGACGCTGGCCGCAACAGCGCTACGCAACCGCACTACGCTAACATACGACCCTGGCCGCAACAACGCTACGCAAACCCACTACGCTGGCTGCCACGGCACTACGCAAACATACCACGTGGGCCACAGCAGAGTCACGCTAACCTACGACGCTGGCCGCAACAGCGCTACGGAGGCATACTACGTTGACCGCAGCAGAGTTACGCAAATACACGACGTCAACCATACTAGAGTTACACACACGCACGCAGACGCCCCGACATAAGCCGCAGCAGAGACAGCGCAGTCGCTAGCCGTACGAGAGACACGCCGACGCAGGGCGTCACAAAAATACATTTACACACACCCAGGCAACGAACAGCAAGGCGTCCTAACGGGACGATCCTAACGGGACACGAGGACCGTTAGCCCACCACTAACCATAGAGCAAGCACACATGAATACAAATACATCTTTCTTTTATTAAATTATTTTCATTATAGTTATAAAATATATAAAGTTAAAGAAATAAAGAGAATTTTATATGAAAACGATTTGAAAGGTGTCCCGAATTACAAATTTATTGTAAGTGAACCTTGGACACGGCGAGTATACCCCAAGCACTTATTGAAGAAGCACCGGGGCAGGAAAAAAAGCTTCGTTATAATTGGCGCCCGAGCAGGGACCCCGCAAATCGTTCAACGTCAGGAGGAACATTCCTGACTAGAAACCTAACCATAAAATGGCCGACCAGATTGACACCACGTGGTTAGACAACATTTCAAAGGAGCAGCTGATATCCATCACACAGGAATTGGGTATTGAGCAGACTGGTACCACAGGAGAAATCCGAAAGCGCATAGCAGCACTGGCTTCGAGAGCAAATGTGGACTCGGAAATACGCGAAAAATTTCTATCCCCAGAAGCCGCTTATAAGGAAACTACAGACACGAGTGATTTAAATGAGGTTAAGACACAGATTCTATCGAACGGAGGGGGCACCATGAACATCGCCGATAGACCAGCAGAGCAAGACCAGTTCGCGTTGCCTCCCAGGAGTACAGCACCCCCACAACAGTACTTATCGTCAGGAAAAGCGGTACCATCCAACGGTACATCTTAGGCACCGACCATTATATTCGCACCCACCATCGACCAGGTAAGGAAGTGGTCGGTAAAATATGAAGGTGGACGTGACCCTTAGCGTTCATCGAACGGCTTGAGGAGTTAGCCGAAGTGTACGCAACAACAATGCACACTGGGAAAGGTGGACAAGCTTCAAAAAGGATGTTTTACGGTCCTTCCTATCAGTTAGGTATTTCGAGCGTCTCGAGGACGACAGGCGAGCAAGGACACTACGCCAATAGATGCCGAAACCCACGGAAAATTTTTTGCTGGGAGTGTGGCCGCAGCGATATACGCACAATCGAATCCTGCCATCGACGACAGGGAAACGACAGAGGGCTCCACGAAGAACAAGGCGCAGTGAGCCCAAAGAACCCAGCGCCGAATCGGCAGTGGTAATGTACCAAGAGCATGGGCGCCTTTACACCGTAGCCCGGCTCGGCGCGGAATCAGCCGAGGCGGTCATCGACACAGGGCCATCCAGAAGCTTCGTTTCGAGCAGCCTTGCATAACGTGTAGTAAACTCGGGAAACGGAGAATGGTGAGAGTAGCCATCAAAATAACGATGGCAAACGGGACTAGCACCACAATCTTCGACGCCATAAGGACTGAGGTACGCCTCGGAAAAGCGTCACTCCACACAGTTTTACACGTCATGCCCGGGGCGACCGACGACATCATACTGGGCCTGGATACGCTAGAAAGCATGGGAGCCACCATATCATGTGGAGAAAGCCACCTCGTGCTAAGACCCCTTGCTCAGCACACACCGCATCCTGGAGACACGTCAGAAACTATTTAGAGTATAACACCAGCGAGAACGAGTAACGCCAGGTACGACACCTCTGGAACTATTCAGAGTATAACACCAGCGAGAACGAGTATGAGGAACCCCAGGTACGACACCCCTGGGTCTATTCAGAGTATAACACCAGCGAGAACGAGTAACGCCAGGTACAACACCCCTGGAACTATTCAGAGTATAATACCAGCGAGAGCGGGTACGAGGAACGCCAGGTACGACACCCGTGGGACTATTCAGAGTATAACACGAGCGAGAACGAGTAATGCCAGGTACGACACCCCTGGAGCCACGTCAGGAACCATTCAGAGGGTAACACCACCGATCAGTAGTAACCAGAAGCACAACAACATTGATGGTAGAATCAACAGGACCAACGGGGCCTACGATGAGGACGAGGCGGAGCGAGTGCGTGGTTTTCTGGCAAAAGAGCTCCGGAAATTCGAGAGCATGAGTGGGGTGACGACAATAGCCGAGCACAAGATTATCCTGACGGATGACCGCCCTATCAAGCAACGTTACTTCCCACGCAACCCAGCTATGCAGACCCTCATCAACAACGAAGTCGACGAGTTACTCCAGAAAGGATGCATCGAGCCGTCCCGTAGCCTACACAGCCCACCGATCCTGCTAGCCAAGAAGAAAAACGGGAAGTGGAGGTTATTCGTGGACTATCGGCAGCTCAACGCTCGATACGTACCTGATGCATAACCCCTACCCAGAATACAACATATACTGGACAAGCTACGACGAGCGAATTACATCAGCAGCCTACTTGGAAAGATACCGATTCAAGGTAATCACGGACCATATGTCTCTAAAGTGAGTAAACTCCATCGAAAGCCCCTCAGGCCGTATAGCACGATGGGCCTTGGAACTTCAGCAACACACTTTCGACATAGAGTACAGGAAAGGGAAGCTGACTGGCAACGACAACAGAGCCACAATGCAAGTGGTGGCACAAGCGCGTCGGCGAAGTACGCACCAACCCGGAAAAATACGCCTACTACATAATACAAAATGGACAACTGTATCGCCATATTCCCTGCCGGTCACACGATGAGAAGCGGTCCCTTGGAAATTTTGTGTACCCACACCACTGCGACAACGAGTATTAGAAGAAAGCCACGACATCCCAAGCGCTGGACACATGGGCATCCGCCGACGGTAGCGCGGATTGCCAACCGGTATTACTGGCCCGGCATGTTTCGGGACATCAGTCGATATGTACGACAGTGCGAGTCTTGCCAGAAATACAAGGAAGCACAGCAAAAGCCATGTGGAAATATGCTCACACAGGTGGCCCAAGAACCATTCACCACGGTATGCGTCGATTTCGTCGGACCACTCCCACAATCCACACACGGGAACACGATGCTATTAGTATTTTTCGACCTCTTCAGCAAATAGGTGGAATTGGTCCCCATGAGGCGTGCTACAGCAGAGGGCCTTCGCCGCGCGTTCAGAGAACGCATCCTCGCAAGGTTTGGTGCTCCCAAGATACTGATATCGGACAACGGCGTTCAGTTCACCAGCACAATGTGGCAGCGTTACCTCAGGGAAATGAGGATACGATAACAATTCACGGCGCCCTACACACCGCAAGAAAACCCAACGGAACGGGCGAACAGAACAGTCAAGAGGATCATAGCGCAACTCACCAGATCACAGCACAACAAATGGGACGACTTTCTCCCAGAGATGGAGCTGGCCATCAACACCAGTGTAACCGCGTCCACCGGATACAGCCAGCTTTCCTCGTACAAGGACGGGAGCCGCGACTACCAGGGGCATTGTTTGACGAAGTCAACCTGAGGACAGGCACAGCCCCCACCACGGCAGAAGAAAAATCCGACAGAATGCAAGAGACATTCAGAATAGTGAGGCAGAACATGGAACGAGCGGCGGCAGACCAAGCACGGCATTACAATCTACGACAGAGAAAATGGACCCCGTAGTCGGCGAACTAGTGCTAGCAAAGGAACACCATCTCTCCAAGGCCGGAAAAATTTCGTGGCACCCTTCCAAATCCTAGGATGTGTCCCCAGTGATACTTAAAATACGAATACCCAACGGAGGAAAGGAGAAAACGGACAACATCGCAGAGATAAAGGCATATCATGCAGCAGAGATAATCGCGGGAAATTAAAATAAATTCAGGGAGAACTATTTTTAAATTATTAATTAATATCAATGATAAACTAGCACCGGTCATTCTATCGCAAACCACCGAGGTGACAACAACGTTTTCTTTTGCTACGAATTTCATATACCAACAATCTACAATGCAGAGCTATAACGCTAAACTGACCAACAGCGTCAAGCGTATACGCCAGCGCTACGAGGAGGAGGAAGCAAAACTCCCTAGGGCCGTACTGCTGGCAGGAGCTACTGGCGCCGACGTCAGCAACATGCGTGCAACTATACGCGTAAACACGTACGCTGACGTCGCACGCATCATTACACCATTAAACACTACAGGCGGCGACGTCAACAACATTCGTGCAACTATACGCGCAAATACGTATGCTGACGTCGCACGCATCATTACACCATTAAACATTACAGGCGGCGACGTCAACAACATGCGTGCAACTATACGCGTAAACGCGTACGCTGACGTCGCACGCATCATTAAATCACCACAACTTACAGGCACCGACGCCAACACCACGAAACACCGAATCAGCCGCGGCCAAGACCCACAATGGGACCGGAACATCACCGCTAACAGTCAACTTGGTAGGATAGACGTGGAGGCAGGACAGTTGCCGGCAGCCATCGAGCTCTCCTCGAGTGAGGGCACAGCTCCACCGGAAAAGTCACAGTCGCCCGAAAATCATCGAGCTCTCCTCGGATGAGGACACAGCCCCACCGGCGAGAGAAATGCCTAAGATAATATTCCCGACGAAGTCAACAACATGCGTGCAACTATACGCGAAAACGCGTACGCTGACGTCGCACGCATCATTAAATCACCACAAATTACAGGCACCGACGCCAACACCACGAAAACCGAATCAGCCGCGGCCAAGACCCTCAATGGGACCGGAACATCACCGCTAACAGTCACACTTGGTAGGATAGACGTGGAGGTAGGCCAGTTGCCGGCAGCCATCGAGCTCTCCTCGAGTGAGGGCACAGCTCCACCGGAAAAGCCACAGTCGCCGAAAATCATCCAGCTCTCCTCGGATGAGGACACAGCCCCACCAGCGAGAGAAACGCCTAAGATAATATTCCCGGCAGGACCAGGCGGCATACCCCTCTATACGACTGACCTCGACACCCTCAAAGGTTCGAAATGGTTGACCGACATAATCATTGACGCTTGGGCTAGATGGGACTGGAAGAGCAACACGGACAACAAAATACGACTCTCAGCCCGTTCGTGATCTGGCAGCTGACCCAGAAGAGGAACACGGAGGAAGACTACCCACGCATACGCCGATGGGTCCGGAACGTCGACCTGTTTGGCAAGAGTGTGATCCTAGCACCCCACAACACAGCTAGACACTGGTACCTACTCGGTCTGGCAAACGCAGCAGTCACCCCCCACGATTGCAGACACGGAGCACAAGCAACCACATTCTTGGGCAGATTTCCTCCGGTGGGAATACATACAGCGGTATGGGCACCACGGTTTTATAGCTCAGAGCTAGTACTCGAGGTGCCACAACAATACAACAACAACGACTGTGGCGTCTACGTAGCTGAGAACATGGAGAGGATTTTACGATACACTGGGAGCGGGTAGGATGGCCGGACTGTGTAGACAGTCGTTCACGGAGGAAATGACGAGCAAGAAGCGCACAGAAATGCTGACACGGTTCCTGCGGGACGGTCGAAAACCCCAGGAGATACACAAACCACTACCACACATACCACCCTCACACAGTTCCTCAACCAAGCACCGATGACAACACTCACTCCCTAGTACCAGACACCAAAACGAAGCCACAACCGACAACAGAAGGCCATCAAGTGGTAACGATCAAGGCCAGAGACGCAGATGGACCAATGCTGGACCTATTCCCGGAGATAGCAAGGGAAGTACGGGACACACTCCGACGCATCGCCGATGGAAAAGCCACTCCGAATACGATGCGTTACAGAGAAGTTACCAGGTCACCATAGTGAAAAGCAAGGCGCCACACCATTAATTTGGCCCACACAAAACGACCCCACAACATATCAACACAGCTTTACGCACAGAGCCAGTCACAAAAGGGCCCTAGCAACACGACAAACCAACAAGTCTCAGCAACACGACTAGCAATCACAACACTTAATAGCACACAACAAACTAACAAGTCTCGGCAACACAGCGAGCGTTGCGCAAACATTTAATAGCAACACGGTAACATGGCAACGCAAACCATTTGAGCTAGTAACACCAAACAAACAGCTATAAAAAGAGCGAAACAGCAGTACAGCAGTTAGTTAGCACGGAGATGTGGTCGTGACCGTGTGTGTGGATTCCCCCGGACCCGGGGTTTCTCAGGGGGCCCGCGATTTAGAGGTACTAAGACATAATTCAGGAGAGTCTTTAGTTGTTCCATATGCAATTTAAGACGAATTTCAAAAGCAACGAATATTGATAATAATTTTTTGCCTAGGCCTGAGAAGACAATAAATATCGAACAAAAATGTGTTTCTCAGGCGGCCCGCGAGTAAGAGGTACTAAGACATTTTTTTAATTCAGGATAGTCTTTAGTTGTTCCATGTGCAAATTTTAAGCCGAATTTCAAAAGCAACGAATTTTGATAATTATTTTATGCCTGGGCCTGAGGAAGACAATAAAACACATCAAACATAAATGTGTTTACTCAGGGGGCCCGCGACTTAGAGGTACTACACAGTTTTTGTAATTAGGGAGTCTAGTTTCATGTGCAAATTTTAAGCCGAATTCAAAAGAAACGAATATTGTAATGAATTTTTGCCTAGGGTCTGACGAGACAATAAAAATATCAACCAAAATGTTTGTTTACTGAATCCGAAATCGTTAAGTTTTCGTGGTGACAACGATTAAGTTTCAGTACTTTTACATGAATCCGAAAATCGAATTTCGTTTGGTTGACACGATAAGGTTTTGATTTTAAAAATGTTTCCAACAATACCACCAACTCTGTATCAATCCGAGATTTAATCGACTCGACATAGGTACCGGAATAATGAGTTTTTGCGATCTGAAGAAGTCACGAATAATCGTCGGAGGTCTCAAAAGTTTCCTGTTATTTTCCACTTGATTGTAAGACGAGGCATTTCATACCTCGTTGTTAAACAGAATCCTGCCAAAATGGATGAGAAGGTGGAGCGTGATGGTAAGTGGGTGCAGTAGCAATACATTTTATGTCTACCATGTCTTTGGTTTTTTGTCTATTAAGCGCAAATACTTTAATCGACCTAAATTTGTTCTGGCGACATTATGAAATTCCAGGTATGGAAGAAGTATACGATTAAAATGCCATCACACGAATACTCAAGATATATAAATGTTTATTCAATGGCGAACTTTACAAAATCTATTTAAAAGGATGCTACAATTTGATACAGTTATCAATGAACAGCTAATCACTGAAACTAAAAGTGGCAATAAATTTTATATAAAATTTTGGAAAA